>CABHPR010145286.1:54238-68298 GCA_902168415.1 Peromyscus melanophrys
TTTCCTCCTTGGCAAATTACACAGCCCTTCATCTTGATCTTGCTTTCTTTAAGACTGCAATTCCTACTGCTGTTAGCTCACACTCCACAGAAAATGTCTTTCTCTCCCTTTTTTTTTCCTTTAGGAAAAAACCTTAATCTTTATGTATCATGTGACTTATTTAACAACCAAAAAGCTTAGAATCATGCTGATAAATTTTATGGTGGTGATTCTTTGTAAGAACATTGTGAATGCTCTCAAATTTTCCTATTCAAGGTCAAACAACTCTTTCCTCTTGTCTTGTGATCTCTCTTTCTCGTTTACCTTCAGCCTGCTCCTAAACCAAGGCTTTTCTTATTTTAGACTTTTTTTTTAACCTTCTGATAAAGTATGTTTTAATTACTGATACAAGTTAATTGTACACAGTGGTAGGTTTCAATCTTGCATTTCCACAAATGGGTATGATTTTCTCTTTAAAAGATTACTGAATATATAGCAATTGTTTTCTTTGTTCAGGGGCCATGGCCATGGGAAATAAAATACTGCAAGAAAAAGCTCTTAAAATAAGATTTGATTACTTTGCGCAAAAAATGTGAACAGTTAACCTAAAGTATTAGTGTGCAATAATTTTCTATTTTTCACTAAATTATGAAAGTCTTATGGGATATTATTCTTAGTGGCCTCAAGCCGTGATTGCAAGTGAGAGAATTAGACTTAGAAAGATCAAATTTCAGCTTTATAATGTTACTGATTAATTCTTTTAGAATAGATTAGGCTGTCCTATAGGAATAGACAATCCTTGTAACATCAATGGCTTCAACCAAGTCTGTTTCCACTCCTTCCACAGCCCATTGTAGCATATGCTACACCCCCACCTCATGGCATTGCTGTGGACACCCAGCCTTGAGGGACACATTGGCTGCATCCTTATTAAATGGAGTTAGACTCATCTGAAACCCAACAAGCACAAAATGTTTCTAATATGTAATGAAACAACTTGAATTCAGATTGTTAAAATTCCACACTAATTCAACAGTGTCACAGTGTGCTTTCTCTTTCAAATTCTATCACTTTCTATGATAAAATGATTTTTTTTTACGTTTCCTTTAACAAATGAAATTGAGAAGCTTAGAGCCCATGAATATAAATAGCAACACAGACAAACATAGTAATGATAATGTATAGGGGTTTTGCAGGGCTTATTTGATCAAAACATTACTTTCCATACACTAGTTTCCAAAAATCCATTTGAATGTAAATACCATAATACACAAAAACAATTTTCTATTGCTACAAATTTAAGATGTTTTATGAATTTTATGGGTATAAGTAACAGCTACAGTATTTCATGTGCACTTCATTGGCTTACTATCAGAATATTTCCTTAATTTATAAAAAATTCAGAGTTGTGTACAATGTATCTTGATCATATCCACCAACACTTCCTCCCTTTAACTCTCTCAATCCTCACTAATACATTTTCTACAAACTTTTTTTCCTCTTTCAATATTTATTATTTTTATAAATCACAGAGTACAATTAGTGCTGATCATATGCAGATGGTGTTAAAATATCCATTGGGACATGGCCAGCCCACTAACAATCACTGTCTTCTGAATAAAAATGTCCCTCCTTCTCAAAGGAGGCATCAGTGCCAATACTTCCTCACATATACATGGGACATTGGGAGTCTAACCTCCACTCTATGCTAGAATTTTTAAATGGCTTAATCTCTCACAGGTCTTGTATAGACAACCAAGGTACTGTGAATTCAAGTGTGCAACAGATATATCATATCCAGGGGATAATATTTCACAGCACTTACATTTTTCTGATTTCTCTTATGTGGTCGTCTGCACGGCTTGCAAGAGTGGGGTGATATAGAAGTTCTGTCTATGGCTAGACACTCACAGTTACTTATACTCAGCACTTTGAACTATGGTGATTTTTTTGTTTTGTTTTGTTTTGTTTTGTTTTGACCACTACTGTCTTCAGGATCATGCTTCTCTGACCAAGGCCGAGAACAGCCCAATGTATGGAAATAATCATAGATATTTAGAAGGAAGATTGACAACGTGACCGTTTATCAAAACAACATAAATAAGTTCCTTTCTAGGGTCTATGACCTCCCTAGTCATGATTTTTGACCACGATTATGATTATGTAGCAGGCTTTAATTTGGGTAAGGATGGCCCCAAATCCAATCAAAGAGTGCCACCATACACAATCTTTGCCAGTACTGCACAAGTGGGTACATATGTCCTGTGTGATCAGTATTATACTATAAAACATCAAGCATAAAATGAAACCACTGATGTCAATCACTCCCCAGCACTATGAAATCTCTCAAGCAGCAAGGGAGCTTCCTGGTGAGCACTAGATTTGCTTATCTGTGGCCTCTATGGCCTATAGTTTCTTTTTTTTTAACTCTTTGGGGGCACACCACCCACCTCTCAAACAAATACACAGAGACCTATTCCTAATTATGAATGTCCAGCCTTAGGTTGACTTGATTCTAGCCAGCTTTTCTAAGTTAAATTAAATTAGCCCATTTCTCTTCTGTATTTTTCCTCTGGGCTTTTTACCTTTCTTTATTCTGTATATTTTTCTCCCTTTCTTACTCCATGGCTGGGTGTGTGGCTGGGTGGCTGGCCCTTGGCATCTTCCTCTCTTTCTTTTTCTCACTCCTCACCCTTCCTCTGAGCCTAGATTTCTCCTGCTATTTATTTGGTCTTCCTGGCAGCCACACCTATCCCTCTCCTGCCTAGCTATTGTCTGTTCAACTCTTTATTAGAACAATCAGGTGTTTTAGACAGGCAAAGCAACATAGCTTTATAGAGTTAGACAAGTGTAACATGAAAGAATGCAACACATCTTTGCACCATTAAACAAATATTCCACAGCATAAACGAACATAACACATCTTAACCTAATATTCCACAACAATGCCCTCCAACCGAAGTGTGTGGTGTCTTCAGCAATTGTGTCTGACCATCTACTTAGGACGGCAACCAAGAGCAATGACAGTGGATTGTTTTTTTTTTTTTTTTTAGGTTGCCTTTTAGACCTCTATGACCATTGAATTGTAGATATCAAACCTATTTTATGGTAGAATTTTTTTTTGTTTAATATCCCATGTTTTCATGGAGCAGAACTTTCACCCATGTGGACACCTCTCAAAGACCTGTTGAAGTATATTTTAATTAGTTTTCCATCGAGTAAGGTTTCATAAGAATTCTCCCTTAATCTTTTCTTTTCTTTTACCAATCCACTCACTGTCCCTTCTTTCCCCCATCTATCTGCCCTCATCACTAATTTAACCTTGACGTCTTAGTATTTCTCCCACCGCATTATTTCATGTAGCATAAGTTTTACTCTTAGAGAGTCTTATTAATAAAATCAAACCTGAGCCGGGTATTGGGGCGAACACTGGAAGGTCAGAGAGACAGAATAAGCCACAGCTATCTCATCCTCAGCTGGTCTTGTTTCCTCAGACTGGATGCCCCGAGCCCTCATCCAGAATGGGTCTCAGCTGAACTGCTGCTAGAAACCTGAAAGCTTAACCAGCCACATGCTTCTCCAGGCCAAAGGCCTCTCCAGGCCAAATGCCTCTAGTTTCTGGTCCTCACGCCTTATATACCTTTCTGCTTTCTACCACCACTCCCTGGGATTGAAGGCATGCTTTCTGAGATTAAAGGCGTGGGTCACCACGCCTGGCTGTTTCCCATGTGGCCTTGAACTCACAGAGATCCAGAGGGATTTCTGTCTCTGGAATGCTAGGATTAAAGGCGTATGCTACCACTGCCTAACCTCTATGTTTAATATTGTGGCTGTCCTGTTCTCTGACCCCAGATAAGTTTATTAGCATACACAATATTTTGGGGAACACAATACCACCACAATTCACTTTTCTTTTCTACTTGGGTCTAAGAGTGTAGGTTCCCATGCATCTTCTTCATATATCCTTTGTTTTGGCTAACCCTTCTGCTGCCCTTTTTGCTTCTTATCCCCATCACTGCACTACCTGCTTCAACATTACTATCTCTTGCATCTGCCTATTTACTTTCACTTAAGGTTTAATGGGCAATCCACCTCCCCTAAATGTTTACACTCTACACTGGTCCATTTCTTATTTTCTGGCTTCTGCATGTGCTCCAGGTTAACATATAAAAGATTTGAAGCTAACTGTCACATACCAGAGAGAGCAAGCTGTGCTTATATTTGGGGGCCTAAGTGGCCTCATTCAGCATAACCATTTTCCAATTCCTGGAACTGGAAAATAAATACTAGCAAGCTTCATGATTTCATTTGTTTTTATAGATGAGAGATATTTCATTGTGCATAAGTAGCACATTTTCATTATCTCTTCAGTAGTTGATGGAAATCTAGGTTGATTCCATTTCTTCGCCATTGCAAAAAAGTATGGATATGCAAGTATGCTGCAGTAGGATCTAAGTCCTTTAGGTATATGCCAAGTGGTGGTGTAGCTGGGTCATATGATAATTCTAGTGCTATTTTCTTGAAGGAATCCCCATAATGACTTCCAAAATAGATCTACTAACTTACAGTCCCACAAACACTCTATAAAGATTATTTTTCTCACCTCCATGCCAGTATACATTGTCATTTGTATCCTTGATGATAACCATTCTGACTGGAGTAAAATTGAATATTAAAGTAGTTTTAATCTGCAGTTCCTTAACAGCTCGGCATGGTGGAAACTTTTTTTGTTGTTTATTTTTCAAATTGTGTTTTAATTACATTCTTCCCCCAGGGAAGACCATTTCTCCCACTCCCAGATTTACTTAGTTCCCTGTCATTATTTGTATATGGTTGACACCTCATGGCTTTCACCCATACAGTTTGGTATGTTCATTAGTGTTACCCTTGTTCCACTCATGTTTGGGAAGTCATAAACATGAAACATTGCTGACATAGTTTCTGGTGTTCCTAAGAGACACTGTCTCACAGCAAAGTCCGCAATCCTCTGGCTCTTAAAATCTTTCTGCTCCCTTTTCCCACAATGTTCCCTGTGCATTAGATGTAGAAATGATTTGTAGCTATATCCATTGGGCCTGGGTTCTACAGATCTGCAGATTGACTATTTGTGGGGTTTTTTTTCCAAGTGTTTACTAGCCATTCACATTTCTGCTATTGAGAACTTACTGTTCAATTCCATGACCCATTTTTGATTGATTTTTTTCTTAATGTTTACATTTTATTTTAGTTCTTTGTATGTTCTGTACCCAAATCATTTGTCATACGTACGGTTGTCGGAGGTTTTCTCCCATGTTAAAGACTGCCTTCTTGTTGGTTGTGGTGACACATGCCAGGAGAGTATACTAAAGAGGCAGATGAATGTAGATCAAAGTTTGTGGGCAATCTAGAGTACAATTTAATTTTTATAATGGGGATAAGTGAAAAGAAACTAATAACTTTTATGCTCCCTACAAACATTTAAAACATATTTCCTAGATGTGTACCAATTCTCACTTTATTGTTTGTAGATGAGAGTATTGATTTCTTTATTTGTCCTTACTGGAATTTTCTGTCTCCTTGGTAATTATTTTCATATAAGCTTTGATTACCTTTTGCTTAATTCCAGCAATGACTTCAAAATTATATTATTTCCTGGCTCATGCGATTGCTATGGGTGTCCCAGGAGACTCAAAGTAGACATGACCTCTTTGACCTTTTTTTATTTCTTCCTTCAATTCTTTCATTTCTCTCATTCATTTAGCAAATTTTTTAAAACTATTTATTTTTTTTTATTTTACAATTCAACTTTACATATCAGCCATAGATTCCCCCCGTTCTCCCTCCTCCCGTCCCCGAGGGTTGAGATCAACCTGGTGGACTCAGCCCAGGCAGGTCTAGTCCCCTCCTCCCAGGCTGGGCCAAGGGTCTCTACTAAGCCCCAGGTTTCAAACAGCCAATTCATGCACTGAGCACAGGACCCGGTCCAACTGCCTGGATGTCTCCTAAACAGATCAAGCCAATCAACTGTCTCACCCATTCCGAGGGCCTGATCCAGTTGGGGGCCCCTCAGCCATTGGTTCACAGTTCATGTGTTTCCATTCGTTTAGGGTATTTCCTTTTCTCAAGTTTTGTAATGAAATTTCAGATGTTAGGGTATGCAGAGATAGACACATTCTGGTAGCAAGAAGATAAAAATAACACATGCAGAATCTTGTTTCAATTACTTTCTAGGGACTTGTGTTAAGAATCAAGATCTTTGAGAACCAGCACTGTGAATTCTATTCACAGTGGAATTAAATAATGGAAAAAAAACATCCAGTCCATAAAATGAACTGAATTTTCAGTCAACTTTTTTTTTTCTTTGTGATGCTTTAAATAATACACTGAAAAAAAAAAGTAATACTTGAAGTACTTATATTATCTCCAGAAACCACCAACCTGAAATAAAGCATCTCAAAAACATTGACTTATTAAAGGTGGTTCTTATCCTTGGAAACTGACCTTTGCTTTAGTCCAGGAGCTCTATCAGCAGCCTTCTCACATCTGTTGTTCCATCGAGTCTATTTAGTCCACACCTTACCACATCTGTTCTATTGATTGTGGAGAAAGATTTCAGTAGTATTCCCAGATACAAACAGAGACAGTCCTCTCTTCTCACCTGATTGATGCTTTTCTTTACCACACATGACAAAGTGATATATGTACTTAGTTAACTTTCTCCAAAATCATTAATGACCTACTTGTTGGTTGGTTACTAGGGGGATTGGCTAAGTCACTGCATTTTGCTGCCCGAAACAACGCAATTCTGAATACAAAACCTATTAATTTTTCTTTCAAGATCAAATTGAAATGATAGATGTGAAATTCATCGTTATAAAAGTGGAGTATATATCATCAGCTTCAGAGAGACACCAGGCATTACGAAATTACAACCTGAGTTTTAGATTGAAAAGAGAAGTAAATTGATTTTCTCTTAATTTATACTTTGAAAAAGTGTTTAAAATACTAACTAGCTATTTTTTAAATGATACTTTAGCTGCTTATTTCTCAGGAGTGCATACATGGCTTTTAAATTGCAATCTTGAACTTAAAACTCTACTCAAGTAGTACCGGCATTCTTTTAAAAAAGTTTTTAATAAGTGAGACATTAATCATAATTATAGCAAATGCAAGAAATGATATATAAGGTAAAATATCTCTAGTTACTAAAAGAATGTAAGGAATTAGTAATTAGCATTTTAAGAAAATGAGGAAAAAGTTACTGAGCTAGAAGAAATTTATCCAATACTTTACCAAGGTAATTTAACAGTTCTCTCCCACATTTCATATCAGTGTTGCTCACATAGACTCTTTAAAGCATAATTGGATCTCTCTTGTAGAATAAAAGCTATGCCCTGTCTATAGCTTTGAATCCAAGATAATTTCTATACTATAGTTGATGAGGCAGCAGCTGAAGTATAAGAACCAGTTAATCAGTTGAATTCCTTGCTGCCTGAGTGTCTTCCAATGCTGACTTGCCTTTTCTTCAGTTTCCTCCTGTTTTCCACGTGAACAAAAACAAATTCTCTTCTTTTTCTGATATAGAATTTTTCCCCTGAATAGCAGACCAGAAAGACAAATATACAGCAATGTTTTTCTTCTCTTATTATACAGAGAGTAACGTGTTTTACAATTGCCAAAGTAAACATTCAATACTTCTCAAGAAAGATAAGCTGAAATAAAGTTGCCCTAAACTTATCTCTTTAATTGGGTGGTAAATTTTTCCCCAAATCTCTTTCCACATAGTGACTGGAGCCTAGTTTGATGTGGAGATGGGTGGCAATTTATGATGATGCCATGTGACTAAGCACCTGAGGGTTATCCCATTGCAGGATCAGAGCTTCAGTGTTCACATGTTCCCAAAGAATCACTTAATTGTCTCATTATATTCTGCCTATATACCACAAATCTCACCTAGATACAATACCATTATGTCTGCATGCTATTCATTATTCATATTCTAGCTATGGATAGATTATGTCCTGGAGAAGATGATAGAGTGGGGTATTCTGAAATACTTTTCAAGAGAATGATTGCTAGTTTTAGAATGTTCAGATTACTGAATTTCGCTTTGTTAAATCGAACTAGTCTCATTTATTCTCTTACAATAGAAAACATTTTCCTTCACAAATTGTTAATATTGTTGAAGAATGAAAAATTGCCAAATGTCTAAAAGAACAAGCTACATTGTTTAGATTTCTAACATTAGCGGGAGAAGGGAAGACATTGTCCTCACCTTGTCACCAATAAGTTGTTAAGTAACCAGAAAACAGGATAGACACAAATATTAGGGAAAAATGTTAACAGAAGGTATGCACCTTTATTCTCAAGTATTTATTCTTCATGGACTACATCCCAAACAAATTTTTGAGTTTGAGGAAGGAACGTTGAACAAGGTAGAACATACACTTGCATTCTAGTGAAACGGAGAGAGAATACAAAAATAGAAATAACTACAGAGGCTTTGCAACACATGCAAGGAAGACAAAGGCCTAGACAGTGGGTCTGGCATAAAGTAGAGTACAGGATTTTATTACTGTTTTTTTTTTCAAGGTAAAGTTGTTTTATAAGTCTTGGCATAGGTGATTGTTTTGAGTAGAGATAAAGGTGACAGAAACAAGCCATTAAAGATCTGCTTGAAGAGAATTCTAGGCAAAGGCAGAAGAAAGAACAAGTTTGAAGGTCCAGAGGTGAAGTCAAATAACTGCAACAGAATAAGGGATTGAAAGGAAGTATTTCTGGAGCTCCTTGACTCTGTGGATGGAGAGAGTGACTGGAGATAAAGACTGTCAGAAACAGCTGTGATCGTTTTGGTCATTCAAGCATCTCAGTCCCTTCAAGTCATACATCATGCCACACTCAGATGCCTCAGCTTGATGACCTGAGGTATTAGAATAATAATGTTGTATATCTTGTATAAAACCATTCCCTTCCTATTGATTTTTGTCCCCAGAAATCATCACAGGGTTATTACAATTTCCATCTAGTGCCAACTCTCCTTTACTGGTTTGTTGAACAATCAATACTCTTTGTTGAGAGAGCAGAAGCCATCTTTATTTCTCCCATCCCTGTTTGGTAAGCGTGAGAGAAGGCTCACTCTTGCACTGGAAAATGAATTGCTGTGGAAGAACAAGTATCAGTACCAAGTTTCTCGGGAACATAATGACAAATCATGTTGTTCACTTGGAAAGAATCTCTTCTGCTCTCAGCCAAAGCTTTGTAACAGTCAGGCACTACACGTTGCTCACCACAGCCAGGGTGCCTTCCTTATAGGCAAAGCAGAGTCCTGAAGCGGCCCCATGTGTGGAGCAAAGAGCTTTGAGTCTTAGGAGATGTGAACCAATCACCGACTTGCCACATTCTGCCTGTGTTTAGCCCCCAAATATCTATCTTAAAAGAAAAACCCATTACCCTAAGTACCTCTCCATGACACAAGTTTCTGATCACTTTCATAACATTACATTAAATCACCTAAATAATTGTGAATTATGTAATATTTGCATATGCTGTGTACTTAGAAATGAATTATTTTCATTCATGCTCTATCTCTAGAAATAATTTCTTCCAAGCAGTCTCATTCATTTCAAAGTGTTTGTGGTGCATTTTCTACAGTATTGTCTATTTGCCCATCTTTAGTGGATATGGAATAACTCAACAAGGCTGTTTCTTAGATGTGCCTAACTTAAAGAAAAATGAGAATGCAAGTCAAGCAAAACAGTTTTATTCATGAGCAAATGGGGAAATGTGTTGCAGAATTATATTTAGAAATTCACTAGGACTTTTGCGACAAAAATCTAAACATACACAATGGTGAAAGATAGACTTCAACATAAGTTGCTGAGAACTTGGAGTAGGAAGGTGATTAAAAGAAAGACAATGTGAAAGGAAAACCATTGGGATTTATTAATGAATTACATATGACCAGTTAAAGAAATGATGTATTTTAGGATGAATTAATGAGTTTCTTCAAGTAAAGTAAAAATATGTGTTGCTGCCCACAAACATATAAAATAAGGTAATAGGATAAAGGGTGATATAGGCCTGTTTAAGTCATTGTTTCTATTTATTATTTTTGTGGGCTTGGATGATTTGCCTGCATGTATGTCTGTGCACTGCATGCATGCCTAGTGCCTGAAGAGGCCAGAAGAGGTCATCAGATACCTTGAAACTTTAGTTATAGAGAGTTGTGAGCTGCCATTTGATTGCTGGGAATAAGACCTGGGTCATCTGAAAGAGTTAGTATTCTTAACCCCTGAGCAATTTCTCCAGCCCCATCATGGCTAAAGTTAAAATGCCCATGTAACATTGGGTTTGGATTCAGCCCACTTTGATTGGCATGTTGATTTCAAAAGTGTTAAATAATATATAATACATATGTCAACTAGAAACACTAAAATGGAACTCCAAGAAAAATGATTTTATTTGGGAGTAACACCAAGGTTGGACTTGGGATTTAAGATACCCATAGGTCAGAATAGTTCTTAGTGTGTCAAAACACCAAAATATGAAGCTGAGATTTCAAAGGGAAAGAGAAAAGCTGCATAATCTGTATTTTACAAATGTTCTTCAGTGCTTCTGGCATAAAGGTGGACAGCTGTGATGAGTGAGTGACACCACTCATGAGACAAATCCTGTGACCTAAAAGTTATAGTGGGTTTGGGTACCAGATACATACTTACATAAGCAATAGGTATTCATGGGTGACCCATGCAGGAGTCAGGAGATAAAAAGGTCTTGTTATCAGGCAAATTAGGTGTGATAGCCCAGGGATGATTTTTCATGGTCTTCTCCAGTACTGTTTTCCAATGTCTGACACAAGTGTCTCTGTTTTAAATATCAGAACTTTCATATATTCAAATTATTCCAGATGTTACCAAAATTATTAATTATAACATGACTGGGAGCTAGAAATTCCAGACTCCAAGAATATGCTGTAAAATCCCAAAGCTATTATCTCTATGTAGAAAGAAAAAAGTCTGAGATTAAGTGAAACTCATTATTATACTTAATAATTTTTATATTTAAAGAATGGGCCAGCTCCCAGCCTGCCCAGCTCCCATCCTGCCCTGGACCTCCCTTCTGGACAAGGTGAGTGCCCGCCCTCACCCTAGATCCTGTCCCTGGGTGCCAGCCACCCCTGGGAAGACCTGCTCACCTTGGCCCCAGATTCTAGCCAGCGGGCAGGCTCCCTTCTACCCCCACCCCTACCGGGAAGGCCCCCCTTCCCCAAGATTCCCTGCAGTCTCCAAGCACTGCCCCCAAGTCCACCATACCCAGAGACCCCCGCCACTTCCTGAGACTTAGAGACCGGCCCACCTCCCATCCTGCCCCGGACTTCCCTTCTGGACAAAGAGCTGCCATCTTGCCTGGGACTTCCCATCTGGATAACAGCTCCCAACCTGCCTCGCACTTCCCATTTCGACAAGAGAGTCCCATCTGGACAAGAGAGAGAGACTTCCCGAATCTGTCAGCTCTTTCTGCACCAAGTGCACCAATAAGACCAAGATCGAACACAAGGAGATGGGCAGACGTCAAGGCAGAAGTACATACAACAAAATGAAGAGCAATACTGCATCACCAGAACCTAGCCCTCCTCCAACATCTAGAGCTGATCATCAAAAATTGGAAGAAGCAGAAGAAAACAGCCTTATGAATAACATCATGAAGAAGGTAGAGGCTTATATAGAAGAACAGACAAAAAATGGCAAGAACGCTGTAAAAACCTAGAGGAAAGGACAATTAAATTAGAAGAAAACAATAAAGTCCTGGAAGAAAACAATAAAGCACTGAAAGAAAGCCATGAAAAAGCAATGAAACAGGTCCAAGACCTGCAAAGGGAAATAGAAAAAATGAAGAAGACACAAACAGAGGGAATGCTGGAAATAGAAAATCTAAGTAAACGATCAGGAACTTCAGACGCAAGTATAACCAACAGAATGCAAGAGATGGAAGAGAGGATCTCTGGCGTTGAAGATAAAGTAGAAGAAATAGATTCATCAGTCAAAGAAAACACTAAAGCCAACAAAGTCATGACCCAAAATGTCCAAGAAATCTGGGACACCATGAAAAGACCAAACCTGCGAATAATAGGGATAGAAGAAGGAGAAGAATTCCAACTTAAAGGCACAGAAAATATATTCAACAAGATCATAGAAGAAAACTTTCCCAACTTAAAGAAGGAAATGCCTATGAAGATACAAGAAGCCTATAGAACACCAAACAGAATAGACCCCAAAAAAAAGTCCCCTCGCCACATAATAATTAAACAACTAAACATACAGAATAAAGAAAGAATATTAAGAGCAGCAAAGGAAAAAGGCCAAGTGACCTATAAAGGCAAACCCATCAGAATAACACCCGATTTCTCAATGGAGACTTTGAAAGCCAGAAGAGCATGGACAGATGTAATGCAGACACTAAGAGATCATGGATGCCAGCCTAGACTAATATACCCAGCAAAACTTTCAATCATCATAGATGGAGTGAACAAGACATTTCAAGACAAAGCCAGATTTAAACAATACTTATCCACAAACCCAGCCCTACAGAAAGCACTAGAAGGAAAATTCCAACCCAAGGAAGTCAGATACACCCTTGAAAACACAGGCAATAGATAACACCACAGCAGTAAACCCCAAAGATAAGAAGTACAGACACACTACCACCAAAAATAACAGGAATGAACAACCACTGGTCATTAATATCTCTTAATATCAATGGACTTAATTCGCCAATAAAAAGACACAGGTTTACAGAATGGATACGAAAGCAGGACCCATCTTTCTGTTGCATACAAGAAACACACCTCAAATACAAAGACAGACACTACCTAAGAATAAAAGGCTGGGAAAAGACTTTCCAATCAAACGGTCTTAAGAAACAAGCGGGTGTAGCCATCCTGATATCCAACAAAATAGACTTCAAACTAAAATCAATCAAAAGAGATCAAGAAGGGCATTACATATTCATCACAGGAAGGATCCACCAAGAGGAAGTTTCAGTTCTGAACATTTATGCCCCAAACACAAGGGCACCCACATATGTAAAAGAAACACTACTAAAGCTTAAACCACATATAAAACCCCACACATTAATAGTGGGAGACTTCAACACCCCACTTTCATCACTGGACAGATCTCCTAAATGGAAACTTAACAGAGAAATAAAGGACTTAACTGATGTCATGACCCAAATGGACTTAATTGATATCTACAGAACATTCCATCCTAACAGAAAAGAATATACTTTCTTCTCAGCACCCCATGGAACCTTCTCCAAAATCGACCACATACTTGGCCACAAAGCAAATCTCAACAGATACAAAACAATTGGAATAGCCTCCTGTGTTCTATCAGACCACCAAGGTTTAAAGTTAGATTTCAACAACAACAAAAACTACAGAAAACCTACAATCTCATGGAAACTGAATAATGCTCAACTGAATCACCAATGGGTTAGGGAAGAAATAAAGAAAGAAATTAAAGAATTCCTAGAGATCAACGAAAATGAAGACACCACATACCCAAACCTATGGGACACTATGAAAGCAGTGCTAAGAGGGAAATTCATAGCACTAAATGCTCACATAAAGAAGTTGGAGAAATCTCATACTAGTGACTTAACTGCACACCTGAAAGCTCTAGAACAAGAAGAAGCAAAGTTTCCCAGGAAGAATAGACGCCAGGAAATCATCAAAGTGAGAGCTGAAATTAATAAAATAGAAACAAAGAGAACAATACAAAAAATCAATGAAACAAAGAGTTGGTTCTTTGAGAAAATCAACAAGATAGACAAGCCCTTATCCAAACTAACCAAAAGACAGAGAGAGAGCATCCAGATTAACAAAATCAGAAATGAAAAGGGGGACATAACAACAGACATTGAAGAAATCCAGAGAATCATTAGGTCATACTTCAAAAACCTCTATTCCACAAAACTGGGAAATCTAAAAGAAATGGATAATTTTCTGGATAGGTACCACATACCTAAGTTAAATCAAGACCAGATAAACTATTTAAATAGTCCAATAACCCCTAAGGAAATAGAAACAGTCATTAAAAGTC
>CABHPR010145289.1:0-22019 GCA_902168415.1 Peromyscus melanophrys
GTTATGACCAAGTTGACATTGATAGTGTCATCGAGAGGCTATAGTAAGATTCCTGATCTCTTTAAAAGACAGCTATTCATCAAATATGGGACACAGAACGTGTTTGCATCTCCTCCCTAGTTGTTCCAACATCACAGTTTACACTGTGCACACAATAGTGCAAAAGAAAAGGTCACATGGCAATGGGGGGCGGGGGGGGGACGTTTTCTAGGGAACTTCATTCCTGCTCCTGCTCAGTGGAATGTTGGCTAATAACAGGTTTTCGTCAGTGTTGCACTCAGTGGAATGTTGGCTAATAACAGGTTTTCGTCAGTGTTGCAGAACTAATGAGAACCTGTAGGGCTCTCTGGTCCCCTTCACCTTTCAATTTTAATGAATCATGCATTTGTGTCACCTATGTAAGCCATTGTTAACAGTTTTATTGACAAATTGCTGCTATAAAGGGAACAACAGACCTTGGAGAGTAAAGTATCAAATTAAGATTGGGTCTGATTTTATAGCTTTCATCACCAAAGAAGTTTTTCACTTCTAATAATATGTGAAATTGGTTAATTTTAGAATAAGAAGGCCATTGCTTATTGAGAAAACATGAGAAGCAGCTTTCTCAGGGGATAAGTGCACTTAATGCTCTGGCAAAGGTCCCAGGCTCAGTTTGCAGCACCTATCAGACAAGTGTCTGTCACTGCAGGTCTGGGGTAGCCAATGTCTTCCTCTGGCCACTGTGTACCTGTGTGTGTGTGTGTGTGTGTGTGTGTGTGTGTGTGTGTATGTACATACATACATCCACATAGACCTATAATTAACAAATAAAATACTTTTTTAAATAAAGATGCTTCCCTAGAAGTAACCCGAAGAGACAGTTACAAGAAGTAGGCAGCCTATAGATTCTAGATGACCATAATTGATTGGTTGAGTTTTAAAGCAGAGCATAACATGTTATATGTTTACTTGGAATATATTATGTGACGGTAAGATCCCAATGCATCACATTAGCTAGCAGACTACTAAAAATAGCATTTTGCAATTGAAACAATTGACTCATTTTTATATGACAGCAACATATCATTCAGAGAGTACAAAATATTAAGGTTAGATAAAAATAATACAATCTCAATAACTATTTTGATCAATACTTGTATTGTTGCTTCTTTTAAAAATTTTTTTCTAAGTGAAGAGCTCCTTCATTTTACAAATCACTAGTCAGTTTAATGCTGTCTCCATGCTTGATGTGGGAGCTGTGCATGGTAAAATACTCACTGCCAGGAGATGCAGAATAGAGTCACCTCTAATTACTCATTTTTATTTCTGAACTGTAGCATGAATCTTAAAAGTTCTTATTAATAAAACAAACCTGGAGCCAAGTATTGGGGTGAACACTGGAAGATCAGAGAGACAGAACAAGCCACAGCTAACCTCACCTGGCCAACTTCTCAGCTGATCTTGTTTCCTCAGACTGGAAGCCTCTGTGTCCTCATATCCGAATGGCTCTCAGCTGAACTGTGCTGCTCAAAAGCCTGAATGTTTAACCAGCCAAATGCTTAACCAGCCAAATGCTTCTAGTTTCTGGTCCTCACACCTTATATACCTTTCTGCTTTCTACCATCACTCCCTGGGATTAAAGGCTCGCTTTCTGGGATTAAAGGCATGAGTCACCATGCTTGGCTGTATCCTTGAACAGATGGATTTCTGCCTCTGGAATGCTAGGATTAAAGGCATGTGCTACCACTGCCTATCCAAAGTATCTACTGGCTTTTCTGTTCTCTGACCCTAGATAAGTTTATTAGGATACACAATATTTTGTGGAACACAATACCACCACACTGAACTCTCACTAGACTTCCCATACCAGCGCAGCTCTGCACTCCTGATCTTGGAGACACACAAGAAAATGGAGGTTACTTCTTTGAAATGTTATATTCTTCTTGTCTAAAGTTATATTGTCACATGAATGTACAGCTGAACTTTTGAACATCCTGTCTTTGGAACACAGAACACAACTGTCTCACTTACACAGAGGTCCTAATCCAGGCTTATGGAGGCTCCACAGCTATTGGCCTAAAGTTCATGAGTTCCCACTAGTTTAGTTTGGTTGTCTCTGTAGGTTTCCCCATCATGATCCTGATGCACTCGCTCATAGAATCCTGCATCTTTCTCTTTGACTGGACGCCTGGAGCTCAGCTTTGTGCTTTGGCTGTGGATCTCTGCATCTGCTTCCATCAGTTACTGTATGAAGGCTCTGTGATGACAGTTCAGCCATCTGATTACTGGAGTAAGCCAGTTCAGGCACCCTTTCCACGATTGCTAGTAGTCTAAGTTGGGGTCATCCAAGATCAGGATCCATCCCTGGTGCATGAGATGATATTTTGGAAGCCATTACCTATGGTGGGACACCTTGAACAGTCTTGATGCAGGGGAAGGGGCTTGGACCTGCCTCAACTGAATGTACCAGGCCCTGCTGACTCCCCATGGGAGGCCTCACTTTGTTGGAGGAGGAAATGGGTGGTGGGTTGGGGGGGAGGAAGGAAGAAAGGGGGGATATGTGGTTGGTATGTAAAATGAATAAAAAATTTCTTAATTAAAAAAACAGAAAACACAGACCACAAGACTTTGAATGCTGCATGCATTTGAACATACACCAGAATAAGGAGTGGTTGCCATAACACTTAAAAACAACAACAACAACAACAACAAAAACACTTTCTCCTTAGAGTCCTGCTGTGGATATCACTCTGTATGCTGTGAATGTGTTGCTCTGATTGGTTAATAAATAAAGTGCTGATTGGCCAGTAGCCGGGCAGGAAGTATAGGTGGGACAAAGAGAGAATAGAATTCTGGGAACAGAAAAGCTGAGTCAGGAGTCACCAGCCAGACACAGAGGAAGCAAGATGTGAAGGCAGAGCTGGAAAAAAAAAAAAGTACCAAGCCACATGGCTAAACATAAATAAGAATTATGGGTTAATTTAAGTGTAAGAGCTAGTCTGAGCTAATGGCCAAACAGTTTTAATTAATATAAGTTTCTGAGTGATTATTTTATAAGCAGCTGTGGGGTCCTTGGTGCCAGGAAAGCACAGGAAAACCTTCAGCTACATAGTCCTTCATGTTCTCTCTTACTGATGGCTTGCTTTTCCTTGCTTGAGTTTCTAAGACCTAGATTCTGAAATGTCAGTATAATGAGCTTTAAAAAATGGAACTGCAAAACAAAAATCATTTTAAGAGCACTATTTAAAATCCAGCCATTTTCTGGACAGAATTCAGCAAGCAGAAAGAGTGAGGAGAGGCTTTTACATTGACACCAAAGTCCAGTTCTTCAAAGTAGAAGAAATGGGGGTAGAAACAATTTCTGTGGCTTTAAATGGTTCTTCATAAATCCACTTACGGATTCGTCACTTTGTTTTGAGTATGGACCTTTTTATATGTCTACACATGCTGCAAAGCAAACATGGAGGTCAAAGGGCAATTTTTGAGACTCTGTTCTTTCCTTCCAGCATTTAGGTCCTAAGGATAGAATTCAGTTTTTCAAGCTTAGCAGCAAGTGCCATTACATCCTCAGCCAGCCATTTCAATGGGCATTCACTTAAAATATCTTAATTGTTGAACAGTAACATTAGTATGGCACATTGTATGTTGGTTAAATTATTGAAATGTTTTAGATATGTTATCATTAGATAAAGTTCATACTTTCTTCAGATTTAATTAGTTCTTATACAATATTATTTCCTGCTTTAAATTCCTTTTTATACCAATGTATAACATTTACTTTTCACAACTCTGAGACTTTCTTAGCTTGCACTTTTTTTTTCAGAACATCTTGATTTTGTAGAATGTTAAACCCATAGGAATTTCCCAATTTGTCCTCATGTTTAGATTAGTGTTACAGGTTCTGGTGAGATACGTGAAGCAACATCTGGGTGTACAACGTCCAGGGCACATGTGACCCACGCAATTTGTCAGTGGTGTTATTAACCTCTATGAGATAGTGAAGCTTATATTAGAAAAGCTTCTCCACTGAACAGTGTGAGTCGACATTGACTTTCTTTCTGTAGTGAGGTCTTTGGAAGCCAATCACGGAGAGTGCTGCACAGTCCAGTGGGGAGGAAATATGAATCGTGTTTGCATTTTAAAGAAAAATAATCTTCTGAATCTGACCTTTTTTCTGGATGAAGTTTCTGTATGAAACTCTATAAGTCCTAGAAATATTCTATGCAAGGAACAGGGTTCCCAGTGTATACTCTGGAAGAAAGAGCTAAATCTATGCAATTTGTGGAGGGTAAAAGCAAGGGAAGAAAATATGGTGTCTCTGTCATAACTGAGTCACTGAAAACCCATGATTCTTTGGAGTTGTCTCTCCTAATTTTCACATGGATTGCTATGAGGCAAACCTTCTGAGGAACAGACAACAATCCCCATGGCTTCTCCTTTATATTTAAACCCATATGCCGTATATGACCTACATAAGAACTGAGTACATGATATTTAGTTAAAGAGTGAGCAAGCTTTATTCATAAAAGGTCCAACAATATGTCAAGGAATGCTATGAAATATACTGGACCATCATTAGGGGGGTTCTCAACTTTCCTAATGATGCAACCTTTTAATACAGTTCCTCATGTTGGGGTGAACCCCAATCATAAAATTATTTCATTGATACTTCATAACTGTAATTTTTCCTGCTGTTATGAATCATAAAATGTAAACATCTGATATGCAAGATATCTGATACTCGACCTCTGTGAAAGGGTCATTTGACCCACAAAGGGTTCACGGCCCAAGTTGAGAACCTCTCAACTAGAAAATACACTTTCCATGTGTTGTTAACAGACACTTCTTGTTTTCTAGGAGCAAATGCATTAGGATGGGAGATGAAACAAAGGCTCTAATGGACATTCACACCTATGTTTGGTTTAGAGTTACTGGATTGGGATTTTTTAAATTAAAAATTCGTACAGTATATCCTGATCATAGTTTCCACTCCCCCATTTCCTCCCACCTCCCCACCCATTCAAACCCACACCTTCTTTCTCTTTCCTATCTCTCTTTAACAAACAGACATGCAATAAAGAAGCAAACAAACCGGAGAAAAATGAACACAATAAAGAAGAAAAAGAAACACACACACACACACACACACACACACACACACACAGAGAGAGAGAGAGAGAGAGAGTAATAAATAACCCCCACAAAACCAGAATCCATAATATAAAAGCAAAGAAACATTAAGATAAAGAATGCTCAAACAAAGCAACATGGAACAAAAACAAAACAAACAAGCAAAAATCTTACCAAAATTGAGTTTGTTTTGTGTTTGCCATACTTAACCTACCCTTAAGTATGGTCTGTATACCTAGTGAGAATCCACTGTAGAAAACTGATTTTTCCTTTGAGAATGATTGCCAATTGGATATATATATATATATATATATATATATTAGGGATGGTCTACTTTTGTCTTAGTTAGGGTTTTATAGCCGTGAAAAGACACCATGATTGTGGCAACTCTTATACAGGGAGACATTTAATTGGGGTGTCTTGCTTACAATTCATCATGGTGGGGAGCATGATGGTATGCAGTCACACACGGTGTTTTCGAAGTAGCTTAGAGTCCTACTTCTTTCAGGCAACAGGAAGTCAACTGAGACACTGGGTGGTATCTTGAGGATAGGAAACCTCAAAGTCGGCCCCCACAGTGACATGCTTCCTCTCACAAGGCCACACCCACTCTAACAAAGCCACACCTCCTAATAGTGCCACTCCCTATGAGATTATGGGGGCCAATGACATTCAAACTATCTCATTCCCCTCCCTGGCATCCATAAGCCTGTGACAACATCATAATGCAAAATGAATTTAGTCCAACTTCAAAAGTCCCCATAGTCTATCACAGGCTCAACAATTCTCCAGTCCTGGGTACCAACTTCGGTCTTAATTGGGTTTTTTATTGCTGTGAAGAGACAGCATGACCACAGCAACTCTTATAAAGGAAAACTTTTATTTGGGGTGGCTCACTTACAGTTCAGAGGTTCAATCCATTATCATCATGACAGGAGCATGGTGCTGGAAAAGTAGCTGAGAGTCCTACATCTTGCAGGCAACAGGAAGTTAACTGAGACCTCCAAGCCTGCCCCCACAGTGACACACTTCCTCTAACAAGGCCATACCCACTCCAGCAAAATCACACCTCCTAATAGTGCCACTCCCTATGAGATTATGGGGGCCAATGACATTCAAACTGCCACAACTACCTTTGAAGTGCTGGGACACCATACGGCTTGAAACTGTGCAAGACATGTGGATACTACCACAATATGTGTGTCAGTCCAGTTGTGTCTGGAAGACAATGTTTTCTCGGTGTCAACCATCTCCTCTGGTTCTTACAATCTTTACACTCCTCCTCCAAATGATTCTCTGAGCACTGAAGAGAAGGGTTTGATGGAGAAATCCCATTTAGGACTGAGTGTTCCAAAGTTTTTCACTCTCTGAACATTGTCCAGTTGGGAGTCTCCACATTAGTTCCCATCTACTGCAAGAGGAAGCTTCTCTGACAATGACTGAGGGAGACATTGATCTATGGGTAGAGCAAAAGGCCCTTAGGAATCATTTGATTGCTGGGTTCTTTAGCAGAAGAATGGTATTTGGTTTCCTCTTAGGCCCAAGGCCTATATAAGCTCAGGTTCTTGGCCACCAGAGGGATGTCAGGCATGGATTCTATCTCATATTGTGTTTTCATTTCCATTTAATTATAAAAGAGTTTTAAATTTCCTTTATTTGTCTTGACCCATTTTTCATTCAGTAGTGAGTAGCTCAGTTTCCATGAGTTTGTGTTTCTTTTGTTGATATCCAGGTTTCATCCATGGTGGTCAGATAGGATGAAGGGTGTTATTTCAACTTTCTTACATCTGTTGAGACTTGTTTGTGTACAAATACATGGTCAGTTTGGGAGAAAGTTCCATGAGCTGCTGAGAAGAAGGTATATTCTTTTTGGTTTGGTGAAATGCTCTACAAACATCCACTGGGTCCATTTGATCTTTTATGACATTTAGCTCCAGCATTTCTCTGTTTAGTTTCTGTCTGGATGACCTGACTTTTGACAGGAGTGGCATATTGTAATCATCCATTACCACTATATGAGGACCAACATGTGATTTTCGCTGTAGTAAAAGATATATCTTTCTATGAACTTGGGTGCCCTAATGGTTGGTGCTGAAATATCTGCTTTGTGGATTTTTCCTTTGATTAGTGTGTAGTGTTCTTTCCTATCTCTTCTGACTGTGTTTGAAGCCTCTTTTGTCAGAGTTAGAATAGCTGTATTTGTTGGCTTCATGGATCCATTTTTGTGGAATTTCTTTTTTCATTTTTCATCCTGAGGTAGTGTTACCATTGATAGTAAGGTGTTTTGTTTTGTTTTTTGGTAGATGCAGCAGAAGGAGGGATCCTGTTTTCTAACCCAATATATTGTTATTCTGTGTCTTTTTATTGGGGAATTGAGAACATTGATGCTGAGAGTTGTCAATGAGCAGTGTTTGTTGATTCCTGTTATTTTGTTTCTATAGTGTTGCCATAGATGTTTTTCCTTCTTTTTTTATTTACTTCTCTGGGCTTATTCTCCCTTGTGTGTTTCTGGGTGTGACTGACCTCTTCAGATGGAAGTTTTACTTTTAGCACATTTTGTAGAGCTTGATTGGTAGATAGATACTGCTAATATTTGGTTTTATTGTGGACTGTTGTGATTGCTAATTTTGCTGGTGGATGGGAGCCAGACTGGCCTCAAATTTCAGCCAGGAGTGGGTTTAATATAGAGTTTATGGAAAGTAATCAGATCAGTGGCTACACTGCCTCTTTCTCACTGAAATGGGAATATTTTGCCACAAATACTCTCCTATGAGTGGAACCATGAAAAAGATCAGCCCACAAGCTTTCCCCTCTTCACCGATTTAATCACAAACTTTTCCGCCCATTTTTTAAACCATTTCCTACATAGTCTTAATAATTGTTCAAGTATTTATCCTGATTGAAAAATCCAGGACATTGTAACTCACATCAGTTGAATAAAGTCTTAGGTAGAGCAGCACTGACCAGATCCCTGCTATTATGAAATGACTGTCTTACCCTACCAGCATTTGCTGAATACTGAAGGGAATCCAAAAAACCAAACACAAAGGCAGTGCTTTCTGTAGCAGGAATCTTAAAACGTCTAATTAATAAAATCAAACCTGACCCAGGTATTGGGGTGAACGCTGGAAGATCAGAGAGACAGAACAAGCCACAGCCACCTTACCTCGCCAGTTCCTCAGCTGATCCGGTTTCCTCAGACTGGAAGCCTCTGAGTCCTCATCCACAATGAATCTCAGCTGAACTGCTGCTCAAAAGCCTAAAAGCTTAACCAGCCAAAAACTTCTAGTTCCTGGTCTTCATGCCTTATATACCTTTCTGCTATCTGCCATCACTCCCTGGGATTAAAGGCTTGCTTCCTGGGATTAAAGGTGTGAGTCACCATGCTTGGCTGTATCCTTGAACACACAGAGATCCAGGTGGATTTCTGCCTCTAGAATGCTAGGATTAAAGGCATGTGCTACCACTGCCTATCCTCTATGTTTAATATTGTGGCTGTTCTGTCTCTGACCCCCGATAAGTTTATTAGGGTGCACAATATTTGGGCGAACACAATACCACCACAGATTTCTGTAATATTGTGAAACATGAAGCCCTTCACATCTTCATCGCTCCTGCTTCTCAAGCTTTCCCAGTACTCAATACTATGACTCATTTCAAAGACATTGAGCTACAAGATGGGACTGAAACTAATAAGTAAGCCCGTCTGACTCTTTTCGGCTTCTCTCCTATGTTCACTCCATGGGTCCTCCTCAGGAAAGGTGCGTTGTGTCAGATGGACTTTTTCTTGTTTCTCTTCTCAGGTGCCTGACTTTTCTGGAGGGAATGACTGGTGCCAGGGGAAATTAAGACAGATCTTTAGGAAGCATCTTACTGTGTTGGTCTCACGTCTCACGTCTTGTGCAGCATTTCCTAGCTCACAATGACCTGCAAGATCACAACAGAGACAGTCAGTCTGGAGAAAGTGGAGTTCATGCTTCTCCTCTTTCCTCCCTGATGTGCCAGGAAAATGTTTTGCTGTTACTTTAACTTGAGCCCCATGCACACATTCCTGTAATCACTGGCACTCCATCTCTCACCTTCCTTCCATTTTATTTCAAAAACCGGCCACACTGACCTCCCTGCTTCAGGGGACGAAAACTTTAGAAAAATGTTTAAATACCCAGTAGCACAGTGACCTCCAAGAGAAAACCAGAATATAAAAAAAAAAAATTATAGATTGAGCATCTTTGTCTAAATCAGGGGTCAGCAAACTCTCCACACACCAACTTTGGCTCAGCATTTGCCATGCACACCTCAGGGGCATAAAATGGTTTTGACATTACACACACTGAAAAGATGTTCAGTGTTTTGTGTGAGTGTGTGTGATGCTAAAAATAGGTAGCATTTGAATGTCATTGTTCACAAAAGAAATTTTCTTGGAAAATAGCCATGCTCACACATTTCCTATGGCTGCTTTATGATTCAGGGGCAGGGTTCTGATAAGATCGTATGGCCTGTCAACCCTAAACATTCATTCTTTGCCCTTTATAGAAAATGTTTTCAAACCCCTGAGGTAAGAGTTTTACATTCACTCATTATTTTAACTACACTGAATATTTTCTCCCTCCCAAATCTTGCATCACAACCATTTACTTGAGTAGGCCTTGAGCTCTGCTCTGCCTGTGTACTCAGGCAGGGCATGATAAAATGCTTGTCTTCATCTTATAAATCTTTATGTATGTAGAAAGGGCAGTCAAAGGGTCAGCTGATTACTGAAGTGTAAGATCTTTGAAAGTGCAGAGTAGGAATTAAAAAATTCCCAGAGATGGTAATCAATTGAATACTTATAAAAGATGTGTCAATCACATTGGCTATCATCAGCCCAGTTGAGACTGAAGAAACTAACACTGTGTACATATACCATGCTTATGTCCCACCAAGTAATAAATGAAAAAGCCTACAGTCAAAACCAGGAAGGCTGGTTTTAGGCATTTTTTTCCATTCTGCTAGGCTAAGCAAAAATCAAAAAACCATGATTTACTAGTTGTATGAACTCATAGAGCATGAGGGCTGCCCTCTTATATATATCATTATGGTCTGTATGCTCAGATAGAATAATTACCTGCAAGCTCTGTAGGGTCAAAATGAAGCTGACTAATAGATACACAGAACATCTCTTCCAGGGCTTCCCCCACAACCCCGATGTGGATCCTGGGTACACTGTCATTTTCTTCATTGTTATCATCAACTTTGACTGAATGGCAAACTTAAATGAGCAGAAACCTGACCCTGGAGATCATGAAAGAAGACAAAACAAAACAAAACAAAACAAAACAAAAAAACAAAACAAAACAAAACAAAACAAAACAAAAACATCAGTGGCAAAGCAGGTCAGAAATGTGCACTTACCAGACACAGGTAAACATGAATGACATTTCACACTAACAGCTGAGGAACTAGTTATTTTGTATTTAGAGAGGGGAGGACATTTTTCTTTCTTTTTTTTCTTCTTCTTGTTTTATTTGGGAACCGGGTTTGAGACAGAGTTTCACTCTGTAGCCTTGATTATCCCGGAACTCACTCTGTAGACCAGGCTGGCCTTGAATTCAGAGCTCCACCTGCCTCTGCCTCCTGAGTGCTGAGATTAAAGGTGTGTGCCACCACTGCCAGCTGGGGAGGAAATTTTTCAAACAAGTTCAGACTGATGTGTATTGAAATTTGAACAAATGCCAACTAAGTATACAAATTAGAAAGAATAACCAATCAGAAGTACTTAATTTAATTGTTCTAATTTCCACAATGCAAACAGCAGAATGCTTAAAATTTGTGTATTGATTAGATGTTCTCATCACATAGCTAGTGACCAGACATTGGAATCCAGAGCTTAAGTTATCCCTAGGATGCCAGTGGGCATGGCCTATGAAGGATTGATACCACACTGGATGGATTAGGATTCTGTAAGATTTCTTAAGTCAATAAATGATTTTGGCAGGGGAATGGTACTATCAGAAATTTCGAAATAAGCATTTATATGCTTAAAGGATCATATATCTCAGAATGGGGCTTCCATAACAAAAAAAAATTCAGTTCACAGACAGCCGTAATATTCTGAAGAAGGAAAAGGGAAAATTCTTAATTGGTTTAAAGTTGGAAATGGGGTTGGAGTTCTCTATCATCAGAGACATTTTACACTTTGTGTTTCATGTTATACCTCCTTCCCTTAGGAGAACTTGGAAAACACCCACACACTCTGGAAGGAATTTCAGCTACATAATAGTTAACATCTATTGTCACCTGGACAAAAATCCAGGCAACAAACCTTTGTGCAATGTCTGTGATGGAGTTCCTAGATGGATTTAGTTGAGGTGGGAAGACAAATCCTCAGTGTCAGTGGCTCCATCCCGTGGGACAGGGTCCTGAAGCAAGTGTTCCTCTCTGTTTGCTTCCTTGTTATGAAGGCAATGTGAACAGCTGCTGAAGCTCCTGCCTCTGTGTCTGTCCTGGAATGATGAATGTACGCTTAAACTATGTCAGAAAAAAAAAAAAAAAAACAGAAACAGAACAAAAAAAACCTGTCCTTTCATAAACTATTTTTATTGAGTATTTTGGCACAAAATGAGAAAAGTAGATGATATAGGCTGTTAAGGAATGTATCCCTGACATAAAAGACAGACCTAGGTAAACAAGTTGCAGCTACACTAGACAGAAGCCAAGATATACCAATGAGAGCAGTCAAGAATATGTTGGTTTGAAATAGACAAACCTTAAGTCATCAATATTTCATACGAAGTTTCAAAATCCTCAGAACAGATGAAGATGTCTAAAAATGTACATTTCTGTTGGAAATCTTTGCTACCAAAATGCATTTTATTTACCTTTAAATTTTCTCTGTTTGATAAATACTGAGCTGAGAGGCTGAACCTAGTACCACAGATGCTACATAATTACAGAATAGATTGAATATAATTAATCTAAGCTGTCATTGGATCCAGAATGGATGTTGCTTTAGAGCATTTCATTCACAGGATGCTCAATTCTCCCATGTCCCTCCTTTTTTTTTTCAGACAGGATTTCTATGTGTAGCTTTGGCACCTTTCCTGGAACTCACTCTGTAACTCAGGCTGACCTCAAACTCACAGAGATCCGCCTGCCTCTGCCTCCCAAGTGCTGGGATTAAAGGCATGTGCCACTACCTTGCGACTCCCATGTCCCTTCTTCTTAGCTACATAGAAGAACCACGGTGGGTCTTCCCAATGTGTCCATTGTGGAAGGCTAGATTTAAGAGTGAGCGGATCCTAAGTATCACAGAAACAGCCTGATGTAAATTATTTTAAAACAATATACTACCCCAAAATTGCTACCCATTTAAGATTTGTTTTGCAGACTCCAAACTATTACAAAGAAAAATGAATCCATTAGTAAATAAAATAGCATATGGAACTGGATCTGATCGGTTTTAAAAAGCAGATCATGTGATTTATATTTCATGGAAGGTAGAAGATTTATCACCCGTGAATTCTGCTGTTTGTGATATGTAGCTTCACTGTCAGGATCTGAAAATAATTACTGCATATCACATTAGCTATCATCCTACAACTAACGTTAATGTGTACAAGGTGTCACAGAGTACAGTGAGATTCTCGGATTCTGTTTTAAAGGTATTGTTCACATACACAGGATGATTTTTTAAAAAAGGTAACTGTTTAGGTAAATTATTCACATTTCTCAGTTGCTGGCTCAGGGCTGAACTGGCTTAAAAACCACACATTCCTGAAAACCTAAAAGGTATTTCATTCTGATCCATCTTTTTTTTTGTATACTCAACAACTTTTTATCATAGTAGAATTCACAGATGGAGAGTTCAACATTTTAAAGTCTCCAGTTGAATCATAAGGTGAATCATAAGCTAATCAAAATTAGCTCCATTTCCAGCTTTCTTCACTCCAAAAGCGAATCTTCAGCCATTACCATAGCCACTCCGTGCTAGCCCCTTGCCTAACTCTTACCAATTCATAACAATCCCCTTTTGTCACTAAGGACCTGTCTATTCTAGATGTTTCAAATACAACAGACTTGAAGAGATGAGATCTTTTCTTCCTGGCTTCTTTAACCTGCTGTCATGTTTTAAAAGCTAGCCTCTGATTTTACACGTATCAGCTCCTTGTTGCCTTTTATGGCTGAAAAATAGCCCACTGTGTGGATGGATATTTGGATAAGTCCCACATTTCAGTTACTGTGTAAGATGATGTCATGAGGATTCTTTTTGTTAATTTCATTTAACTTCTGATCATTCCATACATGTATACCACATATCTTGATTATATTCACCTCTAACTTCCCCCCAGGCAAACTTCCCCTGAAACCCCCACAGCATCTCCGTTCCTACTTCATGTCACCCTTTTATAATTTTTCCCTCAAATTTTTAATCACTAAATTTGATCAGTGGTACTCATAATGCCCATGAGTGTGAGATCATCCACGGAGACACAGGGAAACTATCAGTGGCCACACTTCTAAAGAAAGGTGAATTGCTTCCTCAAGTACCTGTAGCTCCTCAGCTAGGGATGGGGACTCTGGAACCCACCCCCAGTCCATGTCTAGCTGGAATTTCTAACGGACTTCATCCTGTTTCTAACGTAGGTCACCACGGCGGCGGCTGTGAGTGCCCGTGTGCAACGGCCAAGTCATATCTAGAGAACAGTACGCCACGGCACTGCCCTCCACCCTCCCACTCTACTACGCCTTCCACCCTGTCCTCTGCAGAGTTCTCCAAACAATAGCTGAACACTCCTAGCCTTTTATGTGCTGCACTTTGAGTAGTGGTGTTTTCCGCATTGACAACGACCTACTTCAATGAGAAGCTTCTCCGATGAAGGTTGGCTGTAGCACAAATCTACAAATGTAAATATTTAGAAAGAATTTTGACAACATGACCATTTAGTGATGAAAGCATAACAGATTATCCCCCTGAGCTCATGATCCTCACCAGCCTTGGGTTTTGACATTGTTTATGTTAGCAGTCATGAATTTCTTCCTGTGCTGCAGACCTCAAATCCAGTCAAAAGAGTGGTTCATTATTCTCCGTAGACAGTCTTACTGCTACTGCATCAGTGGGCACTATAACATACAGTCTGGCACCAGATAAAACACTTACTATCTTTTCTCCCCCAGGAACTTTCCTAGCACCTTTAAGCACTATGAAAGTTATGCAGTGGTGATAGTTTCCTGGTCAGTTCAAGACTGATTTCTCTGTCTTCTATAACCAAAGTGTCTGATGTTTTCAACAATAAGGTCTTAGTGTCTATCAGTTCTGGTGGGAAACCAAGAGCAATAGGAATGGCCTTAATTGGTTTGGGGATCTGTGAGGACTCTCTATGCAATAACTCATAGGGAAACAAGGCATGAAAGGGACTGAGATTTTCATTTAGACCCATGTCTTCTGGGAATGAGAGAGTTTACTAATGTGGGGCATTTCTGTTCCAACATTTTTAAAAATAAATTTCAATTGGGTTACCAAATAGTAGAGTTCCACAAGATCTCTTCATGCAGCCTTAGTTTGGCTCCAGTAGTCACTGACATTTGAAAAAGAAAATTACACTCAAGGGACACTGTCATTTGAAACTGCAGAATGTACACAGTACTCATCTCTAACCATGACAGACTCTGCCTTGGCTGGCATGATGAAGACTTTATCTGTTGAATTGAAGATCTTGATTTTGCTCTCTGGGAAACAGTATCTTGTCTACTACTCTCTAGAGCAAATCTCTGTCATGAATTGTCCATCATCCAAGGACAGTATTGATTTAAAAGTATTTTCTAGGTTTATTGCTATTGTTTTCATTATATACATGCAATATATTATATGTGACCTGTTTATTATATATTATCTATCTATCTATCTATCTATCTATCTATCTATCTATCTATCATCTATCTATCTATCTATCTATCTATCTATCTATCATCTATCTATCTACCATCTATCTCTCTCTCTATATATATATATCATCACCATCTATCATCATCTATCATCTATTTATGTACCGATCTATCATCTATCTACCACATATACATAATGTATCTATCTCTAACATATACATATATCTACTTATAGTAGTACCCTATTTCTTATGCCAATGTTTGTGTTAAATAAGAATAAAGCAGCATTAATGGTTAATGGCCCTTGAAGAGAGACTTTCATATTCTTGTGTCTTGTCTCTTTACTCTGTAAAGCCAACCTCTGTCATGAATTGTTCTTCATTGAAGACCAGTATTGGATTAAAATTATTTTCTAGGTTTACTGCTATTTTTTCATTATATACAAGCAAATATATCATATGTAATCTGCCTATTATATATCATCTGTCTATCATCTATCTGTCTGTCTGTCTATCTGTCTGTTTATCTATCGAATAGAGGAAACACCCACAAAATTCTCCTTGTGTCTGTGCATTTGATACTCTGAAGGATTCTGCTAATAGGAAGGTGATCACCAAATGCTCTACTTTCCTGTCAACTAGAACTCTGTGTTCAGATAAACCTTTTCATAATTTCCTCACATGATAATATTTCATAAAATAAGGTTTCCTCACATAATTTTTAAATTATTTTGAAATTTTGATTTATACTTTAAAAATTCAAGGAAAGAACTCTAGAGAGATGTATGTAGATTTTGTATATGCTTAATTTCCCATGTTATTTTTGAAAATTTTACATTTTAACAAAATATGAATAAAGATGTATGTTGGTTTGCTAGTTACTTTTGCAAGGTTTAGTCTAACAAATGTCACTAGTTATACTAATTAAGAAATGTGCTAAAACTCTCGTGAATTAGTCTAATATTTGTCAAAACATTATCGGAACAGAAAATAAATTTATTTTTATTAATTTCAAAATGGCATAAATATTTAAAGCAAAAGCCACAATGACTTTCTGTTGTACCAAATAAATACATCTTGTGCCAGTGTTCAAAGAGTTTGATATAATTCAGAAATTGGAATATAAATTTCACCTTCGACTTGGAAATAATACTTTTTATGTCGTGTGGCCCATATCAGACATTTTGAGAACCTTCATTGCACGACTTTTTGAAGATTTCATTTAAACTTCCCTTTTATGAGCTGTTAGATGTACAGACACATTAAGAACAGGGAAGGTTTTACATGCCGGTCACCCAGGTTCCCTCATTATCATATTCGTGTGAACTAAGACCAATATATTGTTAAGAAGACTCCCCATTTCCTTCCACATTACACTTTTTCCACATAGCCCTTTTCTGTCCCAGGGTACCTATTTCACATCCTTTCAGTTCCTCTGTCTCATAATATTTCTATTAGGTCTCTTGACTTATGTATTCCCCCCCAGAATTCCCTTGTTTTTGGTGACTCCGAGAGTTGGTTGAATATTTGGTCTTTCCTAGCTTCCTACTTGGTGTTGACTTTTCTAGTAATTCAGTAATTCAGTTGTACCTAGTAAATAAACCTTGACATGTTACTTAGTTAGTACACACTTTGCAGAAATTTTTAAAGTCAATGTAAACCCAGTATATACATACCTTTCAAACACTTACTTTATTATATTGTTTATTTTTATGGTGAGTTTTTATAGACAATGTGTATTTTGTATATTTAACATCTGATTTTAATGATTCCATTATTATCCATATTTAATGTGATTATGATTTCAACAATTGTTTAAATTGCTATCATCCTTTTCTTCTTTGTATTCTTTATTTGCATCGTTTTCTAACTTGCTTTGTTAATGAGAACTTTAGTTTTATTTTCAAATATATATATTTGAAACATATATATATATATTTCAAACAATATAATATTTTGTAATGAATATTTTTTTTTGAGACAGAGTTTCTCTGTGTAGTTTTGGTGCCTGACCTGGATCTCACTGTGTAGACCAGGTTGGCCTCAAACTCACAGGGATCTGCCTGGCTCTGCCTCCCAAGTGCTGGGATTAAAGACCACCTGGCTTTGTAATGAATATTAATTAATTATACTGTAGTCTATTTGCCTCATAACATTAAAGAAATTTAATAATTGTCACTGGAATAGTGACCTGTCCAGCAGGTCCAGTTATTTGAGGGTCTCGAGGAAGGAACCACCTGAAAGCCAAGGGGGCGAGAAGGGAAGGAAGCCAAGCACATATAATGAATGACAGAGTCAGTCTGAGTTGCGTCAAGGCTCCATTTATTGATTGGAGTTTGAGGTTTATATGCAGGGCTTCAGGTAGGGAGGGGGAGCAGAGAAAGGAGAGTGGAAAATTTTCAAAAGTCAGAGTGGTCAGGGGGGAGGCGAGGTTTCTTTGGTCCAAGGCTCTGCAGCTGGCCGATTACTGTTCAAGGCTGTATCTAAAAGTATATTTCTTAGTTGGGCCAAGGTCGTCCTGTTTTTGTAAGACTTGCAGTTGGCCAAGGGCGTCTGGTTTTGCCAGACTCCAAGCAGAAATTCAAAGCACAATAGTCCTGAATCAAACAGGCCTGGGTCAGTCTCCAACAGAATAGCTGGGTGATTCAGATGTAAATGTATACAGATCTGATTGGGACATATCCATAGTTACTCTCCCTTCTATATTGAAAAAATATCTCTACTGTTTAGATAACCCAATAATTTATTTCTTATTTGCTTATTCTCACACTGCAAAAAACAAAATTTTACTAACTAGTAACAGGTAGTCCCCCTCATGTCCAAGTGGTGATGTGATTCAATTCTAGAATAACAGATATATACACATTATTTTCTTTCCTTTAGCCAATGTTCTCTCTCTATTGTTGAACTGAAATCCATTTTTTGAGGGTCCATTCGTATACCTAATGCCATGTTGTGAATGGTTTATAATAAGCAAGAACAAGAGTTTGCTATACAGCTATTTCCTATTTTCAGGGGTAACTGGATATAAAACAAAAGACCAACAATACCTTGCCCTCCTCCCAGCCCACAACCTGTTTATACCAGTGAGTCATTGTGCAGATTTTGCTACTGTAAACGGTCTCTAGTATAATACTGAGCACTCAGTCCTCCCAACAAAAGGGGTATTATCCATCCACTCAGGTAACTGGCTATACCATTTACTTTCATTATTTTATCTGCAATTTCCTGAAGGTTCTGGTTGGGTTAAACAATAAGGTGGACAGATTTGTAGATGCTTATATGCGGTTGAATCGTGCTTTAGGAATAAAACTGATAGGTTATTTAACACAAGAGCATCTATCCAATGATAACTAGAGGCATGCCAAAAATGTGAAACAACTCACATGAAAGGTCATGTGAGACATGGCAAGTGATGTCACATAATTATAATGACTTGTTTGATCATAACATGACTTCCATATAAGATAAATAATTGTGCCTTACTTTCAGAGAGAAGACAAAAATGTCACTTGCTTTTGTTCCAGAATGAGGGAGATGTGGGTGAAAGGACATAGATAAAGTGTCCATAATGACATAGATAAAGTGTCCATAATGTGCAAAAAAGGTGTTTGACCTCAAGGCAGTGATTTAACAATTTTAGTTACCACAGAACTCAGAAAACATGTTTTTGTTTGTTTTTTCTGTTTTGGGGGTTGGGTTTCTTTCTTTCTTTTTCTCTCTCTTTGTTTCTTTCTTTGTTTCTTTCTTTGTTTCTTTCTTTGTTTCTTTCTTTGTTTCTTTCTTTGTTTCTTTCTTTCTTTCTTTCTTTCTTTCTTTCTTTCTTTCTGGTGGATTGTTGTGCTTTTTTTAATGTGCCAATATAAAATATTTTATAGTTGTAAGCTTTGGATGGAGTTAAAAAGTTAGACTTGTTATTAATCACACAGGTCACTCTGGAAGCTTCCTGTGTTTTTTATCTTGTCTTGTTATCAAGGAATTTTGTCCTTAATCATCTCGTTAAGGATAATACAGAAAACTGCCTTGGAAATTAGAGACGATGCCTCCCTTCAGAGCCAAGGACATGTTCCTTATTGCACAGTGTATTAAGGGAAATGTCCTCCTCTAAATTAAGCAACGGACTTGCTTATTACACATTAGGAGGAACTTAGGTTCCTAAGCCTGGTACTTCTTTATGGTAATGCGACATGTGAGAGTGCATAGGGATGACATGACTCTTTCTGTGCCATGCTATGGGAGCTAGAATTTAGAGAAATAATGTAAAAGTGCTAATAACATGGTGACGGTAATGCCTTTGAGCAATAAACTGGACTTCATTTATGGTCTAGGAGTTTAATTTTCTAAATGTGCCCATGAAAGTATGGTGGGCTGATTTTTATTGCCTTGTAAATAAGGTAAAATTTCAGGGCTTTTACAGCACTTAACATCAATACTCTAAAGTAGGAAAATTTTAGGATTAGGGACACACAGAGAGGAATAATCAAGGTGTCACTGTGGAAATACCATTAACATGCAAAGGATGGACAAGATATGTCTGGCTCCACAGTTACATTTCAAAACAAAGAAATCCATGCAAATGATTTTTCTGAGGGTATACAGTATGTTGCATACCCTGACTCCATGCTAATGCTCTAAAGAAAATTGTTTCATATAATCTGATAGTCAAAATACAGTTCACAGAGGTTCCCTTTTGCCTTTAACCTCTTAACGTGTTATAACTAAAAATATAGTAATTAATAGTACCAACACTATAAAATTAAAATATTCTATTTCTTCTTTATGGACAGATATGTAAGAAAAGTGGGCAGTAAAGTTGTGGTAGTTATTTACATTCATCCGGCTTACATACTGAGAGACTGCATGCTATATGAATCTAATGTTAAGAAAAATTAATTAGATCATTATAATCACAGATTTTTATAAAAATAAATTAGGAGTTGCAGAAATACAAATATGTCCTCTTGAATCTGAATGTCAATACTTTAGAATAGACATCCCTGTTTTATGTGTAAACAAAGTGAGTCTCAGAAAGATTAAGTAAATATATTGAAGTGGTTTTCAAGTTGTAACCAAATTGTGACCTCAATTTTAGGGTGCTTCAGTTCGTAGACTGTATGTCAATAACACACTTTTGCTTTTTTCTTTAGTGAGTGGAAGAGTAGAAAACAACAGTGACTCAGAATTGAGCCTACAGGTCGGCATTGCCGCGTAACCCAGATGGCCAAGCATAGTCAGCTTCAGCACGGGTGATATTCTGCATGTGGGTCTCTGCTTCCTACACAACAAGCATGAACACACAAGACAAGCAAGAAGGGAAAATTCCCAACTTCAATGTCACTTAACAAATTGGACTCAGGAGGAAGTTCTAGGGCACAGTGGTCGAATAGAAGCTGCCTCTGTGTGAAGTGATGAGGCAGGAAAGCAAACAACATACTCTGTTCCACAGAGAAAAAGAGCAGAGAGCACAGAACTGTCACAGTACGGACAGAACAATAGAAAAGTGTGCAGACACAGAATAGTCAAGCAAAAGAAGCAATTCGAACATGGCTACAGCTGTGAGGCTCTCAGCAAGATAGAAACAGAAGTTAAGGTATCCCTTGGAAACAGACTGGCAGTCTTGTGCACAGAACAGGCATCTGGTTCTGCAAGGCTTCAAATTCAGTTGGGAGTTCTTGAAGGTAGATGGGTGCTGAGAGATTGAAGAGACTTCAAGGAGCTGTGTGGAAATAAGACCTACTTTATTCACTCTGCATGAAGGCCAGTAGGCAGATAGATGACAGCAGGTATCCAGGTACAAGCTGACACAAAGAGATATAGACACTGACAAAGACAGACAGACAGACAGACACACACACACACACAGAGAGAGAGAGAGAAAGAGAGAGAGAGAGAGAGAGAGAGAGAGAGAGAGAGAGAGAGAGAGAGAGAGAAGAGAGAATGGGATACAGACACACATATACACACAGATGCACAAACACGCATATACACAGAGGCACAGGTACACACATACACACATACACACACATATACACACACACACACACACACACATACACACACGTATACACACACACATACACATAAACACAAACACACACATACACATAAACACACACACACACACACACACACACATTGATAGCAGGAAAGGAAACTGTTTATGAGGATAAGTAGACTACCACAGAGGGAGGAGAGGTTAGAAAGGATATAAGGAAATGTGAGAAGATTAAAACAGAATCTGTGTATGAAAATGCTACAAGGAAAACCATTGTTTTATAAACAAGTCTAAAAATTTAATAAATACAAATTCTGGGAAAAAATAATCCATGATCTCAGCTCTACGTAAAAGCAGCTCCCTGGAGATTTCATAAAGGATTAGCTTTCCCGTCACTGTTGTGTAGGAGAAAAGGAGATATGGTATTTGTTCTCCTAGTGTTCCATAACACTGGTTTGTATGTCCAGTTCTTTCCAGTTTTCATTCTGCCTTAAAAATCAGTCATAAATTTACGAGGTTAAGGCCCATGTGTAATGCATGTTTATTTTTCTCATTAATTATCATGAAACAGCTGGTCAGTATTTAGAAAATTATTTGATGGGAAAATAATCATATATGAAACACGTTTTAAACTATAGAGATAAACTGTGAGACAACATGAAAAATAGGAAAGTGTCTAATGATATTAAAGGCATTAAGTGGAAAACACTAGAAGTAATTGTTCCTATAACCTTAGTATAACTCCAAAGTTTAAGAATAAAACTAATTTAAGATTATTTAAACAATGGTTCATCATTTTTTTGAATTTATTTTATTTTATTTTACAATATAATTTAATTTTACATATCAGCCATGGATTCCCTTGTTCTCCCCACTCCTGCCCCACTCCCCTTCCCCCTAGCCCACCCCCCATTTCCATCTCCTCCAGGGCAAAGACTCCCCCGAGGATTGAGATCAACCTGGTGGACTCAGTCCAGGCAGGTCTAGTCCCCTCCTCCCAGGCTGAGGCAAGCGTCTCTGCTAAGCCCCAGGTTTCAAACAGCCAATTCATGCAC
>CABHPR010145290.1:0-10681 GCA_902168415.1 Peromyscus melanophrys
TGTCCTCTTAATAAACTTTCTGTTTTGCTTCACTCTGAGTCACCTGAAATTCCTTCCTCTGAGGTAGTCAAGGAGAGAGTAGACCTCAGTTGAGGTCTCTACAGGGCAGGGACTTCCTAGGCTCCCAGCAGCAGTCCTGGGCTACTGGTATAGTAAGTGGTTATACAACTCCCAGTTTGCATTTCCCAGTTCCTAGAAAAGAAATCATTGCCAAATATAATTGTCAAAATTTATGGCAGTTATACTCCACTGTCTGCATATGAGATGAGTCATTTTGAATTTCTGAGAAAATGTCTGTAACTAACTGGGCATTTATTGATTTGACAACTCACTGTTTTCATTTAAAACAGAATAGTGGGGAAAAGACATTTGCTTTTCAACACAGAACTAGGGATTGAACAACTCGTGGTCTGTTTGTTGCTTTGTTTGTATTTTTTAAAATTGTTTAGTAACTATTTAGTTTGCTAAATTGGATTTTTATTTTTATTAATTCTTTGAGAATTTCAGACAATGGATTTGATTATAGTCATCCTCCAGCTCCTCTCTGACACCCCCCTTCCTTACACATGCATCTGTGCCCTTGGTTTTATATAAAAAAATTTTTTTTCAAACCATCAAGCCCAATTTGTTCTGTTTATATGGTTTTGGGAGTCTGGTCACCCACTGGAGTATAGTTGACTTTCTCAGGACCACACCATTAAAGGACACCTACCAGTTAGGAGTACGACTGACTGCATGCCACCTTCCCCTTCCATACTGGGATTTTGTCTGGCTTGGTCTTTCACAGATTTTCTGCATGCTGTCATAATTACTGTGAGTCCATATGTGCAACTGCCCTCTTGTGTTTGGAAGATGCTGTTTTCTTGCAGCCATCCACAGCCTCTGGCTCCTACCATCTTCTCCATTGAACTCTGAACTTTGGAAGAAAGGATGTGACATAAACACCCCATTTAAGGATGGATATTCTGCAGTATCCACATCTTAAATGCTATCACTGTGTTTTGACACTTTAGTTAGAAGTCTGGAATTTTGGATTGTCAAGTATATCCAACATCGCCTCCAGAGTTTCTTCCACTACTTTATGCTTGAAAAGTGCATTCCCAAGGTCAAATCACTTCTGTATTTGTATTACCTGTGATTTGTTTGGGGCTCTTTTGTTCTCATGATGTTTCTCTGATATAAATTTAGGGTGTTTCCTCTTTATAATTCAGCATTGTAACAACCTCTTCTAGTACTGTCTTCCCTCACAACTTTTCCTACAATTTCCTTCCTCTAACTAATTTTAAATTTAAAATTTTCAGCATTTTCATGGAGGTGACTGCATTTTGATTTGCATTATATTCCATCTGTATTATAACTTATGAATCAAAGTTATAATAATTGTGATTTGTGGATCTTTATAATCCTATACTGAATATTAAAATAACATTACAATTTAAATTACAGTGAAAAGTTTATCTCTAGTATTTTAAATCATATTTTAAATGGTATTAAAATATAAAACTTTTTTGAATTGTGGGGTCTTGCTATAATGAAATGTTATTCTTTTAAATTTTTATACATTTTTTATTAAAATAGAATTACAATACTTTGCACCTTCCCTTTCCTCCCTCCAGCCCCAACCAGACAGTCTCTCTCAACCCTTCTCATGTCACCTCCTGACTCTCAAAATGACAGCCTCTGTTTCTTTGATTATTATGGATACACTTATACATATTATGTATATATCCACACAAATATGTAAATATAACCCAATGAGACCATTTTGTTGTTTGTGTGTACATGGTTTCCAGGCTGACCCCTGTATATTGGAAAGTCAATAAGGGGACTCATCTTATATTCATTTTCATATTATAACAGTTTTCTGTTTTTGAAATACTCTTTTCCTTGTTTAATTGATTAGAGATAGATTTAATTTTTTGCTTGTCAGTAAAGTTATGTCATTCTTTTTGTAAAGAAATCACGTGTTTGTTAAGATCCTCTGTACATGTATTTTTGTATTTTTGATGATTGCTAAATGGTTCTCTCTTGTATATTTTATTACTGATCATTCTTCCAGGCATATAGGTATGCTAACAACCTTCATTAAATTGGCTACCTAAATAAAATCTTAGGAGTTTTCAAATCAAGTTATTTCATTTTCATGAGTGTGCTATATTAAGTTATTTAATTTGGACCAATGATATTTTTGCCTCCTTTTTATTTCTGAAGCTTGAACAGGGCTCATACGTTTATGGCATGGCTCATTTCTACTTGTTTATTTCATCTCAGCATGGAAGAGTGCGAGGCTCTGTGTACCAGGCTAGCCATCATGGTGGACGGCAGCTTCAGGTGTCTTGGCCCCCCTCAGCACATCAAGAACAGGTATTGAGTGTCTTTGTCTGTTTCAATGTTTCCTGTCAACTCAGCAGCATGATGCCTGTGGTAACAAAGACTCTTTCCAAACGGTTTGCTCCAATTAATTCCTCTCGATATCGAGTAGTGGATGAAGGTTCTGGGAAACTTAGGGCTGGTTAAAATAACTATAATTATCAAGTCAAAGACACAGCAGTTCCCAGGCAATTTCTTTAAAACATTTTGCCTCCCTCTTCCCGAGAGGCACTGTGCCCTTGTTTGTTTTGACAAAAGGGGCGAGGAGAAGATGATTGCAGGGTCCAGACAAAGTCTAGGGGAAAATGACGGCCTCACACAGAGTGCTTCATGCAAAGGTGGTGCCACTGTGTGCCTCCCCTGCAGTCAAGGTGCATTGGAGTGCCAGCTTTTCCTACAAGGCGCATGTTTATAAAGGAGTCTGACAACGCAAGAGGCTAACGGGGGTCACTGTGGTTCCTTTTTGTTATGACTGAAGAAAAACCAAAGACTTTGATTTTTAATCTGTTAGGTCTCTCCCTGCTTAACCATTGCTCCATGTCTTCCTTGCATCCACTCCTTGGAAGCTTAATTACTTTCTTATGAGGGTGTGTGAACACTTTATATCTTGTTATAACTCGTGTCTCTTGGAATAACTTGAATGATTCCCCCTGCCTCTGTCTCTCTGTCTCTTTCTCTGTCTCTGTCTCTGTCTCTGTCTCTCTCTCTCTGTGTGTGTGTGTGTGTGTGTGTGCGTGCGTGTAAGGGTGTGTAGGAGTTTATGCAAGCCACAGGGGACTTTGGATCCTTTGGACTTGGAATTATAAGGTTTCGGTGAAAAAATGTGGTGCTGGGTTCTAAACTCTGGCAACCTGCTAGAGTAGTAAGCTCCCTTGACATTTTAGCCATCTCTCCAGCTCCATTGAGTGATCTTCTAATTTCCTTTACATTGTTTAATCATAATTTTTATAGAGAGTAGTGTAGTCTTTCCCACTTTTTATTGAAAATAGATTATTTTATCACATAATGTATCCTGATTTCCCCTCCCTCTATTCCTCCCAATTCCTCTCCCACCCTATATCTGGATCCACTCCCTTTCTGTCTATAGAATAATGTAGTCTTTTAGGTTGATAAATCTCTTCACTTTCATTGAGTATTTTTCAGATTAGAATTATAGAACACTCTTGGCAGTTATATGTATCTGCTAGTTACACATACATGTAACGTGGAACTACCTTTACTTTATGGAAACCATATCACTCAGGATGGAATTAGCACCTGAGGGATGGGTGACATGCTTCAAGCAGCTCCAAGAGAGGCAGTGTCATGCAGGGCGAGTTCCCAATGCTGAGTCCTGTGCTTCTGGCCCATTGTTTGCCAGATGAACCTGTTAGAAGCTGCTGTCACAGTGTGCTCTGCTTGCCTTTACTAAGTATATTCAGAAGAAAATAACACTTCACACTCTCTAACCTTTATGAATGCTTGTGTAAAGCTTTATAGCCCATTCTTTAATGTCAGGTGATTTATATTCAAGTTCAGCTGCCTGCCTTTTGCTTCTTTGCTAAAGTTGGCCATAGAAGTCAACAGGAAGAAAGCCACGGGAGTCATCTGTTAGCTGAAACCATCTTCAGTTTCTACCCATTCCAAATTTTGGTCCTGATAATGAGAGCTGTAGGTTGAGGCTGAATTGTTGGTGTATATAAACTACAGAGTTTATTCAACAAAAACTGGTTTGTGGTATAGCCACTGGAATACTAAAGTTAATACAGTTTTTAAGAATGCAGTTTGTGTTCTCCTGTACAAACAAATGTATAAGAAATAAACACATGCAAATCCTATTGTGATTAAAAAATAAGGGATTGTTCCTGGATTTCTGTACCTAGGAGTCAGGAACACCATGTGAAACTAATGTGGAAAGAAAGAAACTGATCCTTCCTCCTCTTCTCCATCCTTGGAAATAAAGGGAAGTAGGCATTAGCAACATTCTGCCAGGAACAAAGAGCTCACTCTTCTCACCCCTAACCCACCTCCCTGACTTGGTAGGGGCAGATCCCAGGAACAGAGATATCCTCCCTCCCTGCTGTATCTCACTTCATGGCACTGACTTTCCTGACCATCCTTTGTTGATAGTTTGGGTCAACTTCTCATACACAGTGTCCTATCTCGTATGTCTCATCCTGATTGTCCCTCTTACCATGTACGGATAACTTCTTTCCCTAGGGTCTAAGCACAGCCCACATATACCCAATAATCAGAGAATGTTACCTAACAATACACACCCATTCTCCTGCTGCTATCTAGACACCAAGTCTCCCCATTGCTTGCTTAGACCACCCTTGTCCTTATTGCACTGGTTTAAAAGTCCTTCAGGCCAGGAAACAACACCCTTGAAAAGATAATGTATTACTCAAAGGCCCCAAAATAGGGACTACACAGGCCAGGTGGGAAAACACACATGAGTTTCACTCTACAAACAGTTAATAACATTAGAAAAATGTGCACCAGGACCTTCATTGTGTTTCTGTTGGAAACAGGTGACATGGTTCAATCCGGCATAGGACTGAAGGACTATAGCATATGGGGCATAGATAACTAGGTGTGTGGTGGCCCTAGTTTAAAGCACAGAAGAATGATAGCTCAGTTATGAAGTCCCAGTGGGAAGGTGATGGGATGGCAGGAACTGCACAAGTTGGTTTCTTTTGGTAAATGAATTTGTATGAGATACTTTGCTGTCTTCAAAGCTGGCCACACCTGGAGGGAAAGTCTGTCTAGAACCAGTAAGGCCTCCAGTCACCATAACATTGGAACACACAACATAAACACAATGACTTGTCACAGGATCATTGAAGCTGAGCCTTGGGGACATTGAGGTAGGGTAATTATATCCTACCTGCCCTGTGAGGGTCACAGCGGACAATGTGCAGAGGAAGGCAGGATGTTTGGGCTTTGCCGAGGTCTTGAATTGTCCCTCCCTTCCTTGGTGGAGTTTACTCTTCCCAACAATAGTGACTGTCATCTCAGTGCATTCTGAATACCATCCATTTAAAACACTTAGAGGTTATGGATTTGCAGCACCAAAGACCATGATTCTGGACTATGAGCTACTCAAACAACTCTGTGTGATGATGGCCATTGCCTGTGGCAAGTGGCCCAGAAGAAACTGCAGTAGGTGACCCCCTAACCGAGGGTATGTGTGGAAAGCAAGCTCTTATTTTCCCACTGATGTTGGTTTTTACCCAAGTTATAATTTAGGAAATGTTATCAACATGAGGGCTTTCAGTAAAAGTGAGGCTGTTTTGCTTTTGACATTTAATAATTTCCTTAGTGGATGGTCTGGAGGTTGCCCAACAGCCCATGTCCATTTTAGCACTCACAATTTGACAGAAGCAGACCTGCATGTGGTAGGTGACATCACATGGGCTCGTGGGACATGTAACCTAGACAGTCTACATACTGTGGCAGTCTGAACAGGAAGGGACCTTTAAGTTTGAAGAATGTGAATGTCTATTGGACATTGAAGTAAAGAAAAGTTTGTCAAAAGGAAGATTAAATACTCTAGATTATATTAGTTTTTTTTTTTTTTAAAGTGACTGGAGAATCTGAATAGGAGAGCAAGCAGAAAAAAAAAATTAGATTTCAAAGTTGCCAAAGGAAGTCCTCAGGCAGAATAAACTTAAAATGGCTGTGCAGAAAATTCCTGAAACTGGGCTTTGAGGACTTCACTAAGGTTTTTCAGATGCCATTGTTTTCCTGGTACTGTTTGTGGGAAGCTGTCTTGTGCATGTAAGATGCTTAACAGGTTCCACAGCCCCCTGGAAGCAGACCTCCCCAACTGTAACAAAGAAAAACATTGACAGATGTCTCCTGAGGGGCTGCTATGAGCTGACCTTGGCTGCATCAGGCTCGTACATTAATCCATGTTCTCATAAAACATACAGATTTAGATGCATCAAATTGTGAGGATAAGGATTTAGATTTCCAGAAGTGGGTTGGACAGTGGTTCCTGCTCTTCCTTAGCTTGCTCCTTGGCTTAGAGGAGAATGGATAATGTCAGGGAAAAGGAGCAATTGGATGGGAGGTTTTTTTTTTTTTTTTCCAGGCTTATCTGTTTGGCTCTGGATTGACCTTGCTTTACAGTGCCTCTCGGGTCCACAGGAAAGATGCACCCCTTTCTCCTCTCAGCACCAGTGTGGTCCCTGTATGTGATTTAAGGACACTTCCTGAAGCCAAAGGGCCAATAGGTTTGGACAGTGCCTTGGTCAGGATATCTTGAAGGGTCCTCTCATGCTCTTCTCAATCCACCTTCAGTCTGTTCTGACTTGCACACTCTCTCGGACCACCTGCCCTACTTCTCTGGTCTTGCTGATGCCCATCTCTTTCCCCTGTTGCCTTTGCCTTCCCTTCATAGTGTCAGCCTCATTTTCCCCTTTGCTACATGACTGCATCTCCTTTCCAAGTTACCTGCTTGACCGGGTTTAATTTCCTTGAATCTTCTGTTGAATCTGCACTACAACATGCTACTGACATGTTCCTGGAGAACACTAGCATTGATTTTTATCAGCCCCAGCATTACTTTGTGCTCAGCTTCTGTGTTATTTGATGACAGTGACAGCCTGTACTGGAAGCTTTGGTTTCAGAATATAAAGGAGAGCTGTACCAAGAGGAATGTACATGATCCAAAAATGTTTAAGTTTTGGTTCATTAGCAAGCTTATATAGTCATGGAAATCACCTATCCTTTTTCATTTACTAAATATTGCTGTGGTACTTTATTCTCAATCTAACTATCTTCTGTGATGCTTGTAGGAAGATAAAAAATGACTTGAACCTGAGAGCTGGAAAACCAAGATGCCTTAAATACATTGTTTGCATTTAAGAACTGAGATCCAACCAAGTTCAAAAATCATGTGGTAAAGCTGTGTGCTGATTTGAATGAGGAATGTCCCCCATAGCCTCCTATATTTAAATACTTCATCTCCTGTTGATGGTGCTATGTAGGGAGGTTATAGAAGCTTTTGGTAATGGAAACTCACTGCAAAGTATGTAGCAGAGCAAGGAGTGGCACTTTGAGGTTTATAGCCTTACCCCATTTCAAATTCTGTCAGTCTTTCTACTTGCTTTATGTGGTTGACATGCGATCTCTCAACTGTCTTTTGCTGCTGTGCCTCCCTGGCATGATGGACGCTTATCCCTCTGGAACCATACACCAAAATTTCTTCCTCCTATTAAGTTGCTTTTGGTCGCACCAACAGAACAGTAACTAATACACTCCATTATTTCAATAAAAGGAGCCAACAATAGAATTCTGCTGATGAGAGTCAATTTAAATAATTTATTGAGTCTTCCTGGTTTTGTTTGGCACCAACTGCTCCCAATCCTGAGGGTGGTGGTAATGGGAAGATCCTTCAAACAGGTAATGACTTCCAGAGATAGGAACAGGGCTCACAGTGTAGTTTGAGGGGTGAGTGCTCAGAGGGAAAGCTACATGCCTTTCTCTCCTACATCCCTTGGTCTCCCTCTTACTCCTTTCTCCCCATCCCCTATAATCTTTGGCCAAGAAGATTATACACAGTCCTCCATACACAGTCCAGCCTGTAGGAGTATGGCCATACTTGTGGGGTCTTCCCAGAGACCTCCCCAGATGTGTTCTTTACCTTTCTCTTCTTGGCCATTGTTAAAACACTCTTCCCACCAGAATTTGGCTGATTTTGGAGAATATCCACTTCCCTGATCTATCTTCTCCTTCCTAGAAGACTGGCTTCCTCTTAGCCCCTGCTGCAAGGTTGTCCTGTTCCCTTATTGCGAAGGAAAGGTTAAAATGTAATGGGGGGATCTTCCTCAGATTCAGGAGACTCTGGAAGACATACCTTTCTCTTCCTTTTGGCTCGTTGACAAAGGAAAGCTGAAGAGCACACTCAGCTCTGATGGGGTCCCTTTCCTTGCGTCACTCTTACTTTTTTTCATTCTTTCTTCCCTAGTCCATGCAGTCTCTCCTTTCTCCTGGCGCCCAATCTTTATGGCTTATCTGGTTGATGTTCATTACCATCTATTATAGTACAGAGTACTACACAAAGTACAGTGTGCATGCCAGTGAAGTATTAATAATGGACTCTTAACAGTGTTTGCTTTGCCATGTGCCAGATTCAGTGCTTTATATGTTGTCTCTGTTAGAGTTTTTATTGCTGTGAAAAGACACCATGTCCATGGCAACTCTTATAAAGAAAATATTTAAGTGGAGTGGCTCTCTGACAGTTTCAGGGATTCAGTCCACTATCATCATGGTGGGGAACATAGCAACATACAGGCAAATGTGGTGCTGGAGGAATAGCTAGAGTCCTGTATCTGGCAGGCAACAGGAAGTCGACTGAGACCCTGGACAGTGTCCTGAGCCTAGGAAACCTCAAAGCCCATCCCCACAGTGACATATTTCCTCCAACAAGGCCATACCCACTCCAACAAAGCCACAAGTCTTATTAATGCCACTCCCTATGAGATTATGGGGGCCCATTAGATTCAAACTACCACATATGTAGGAAGGAATTTATTCCTCACTCTCGTCCTTAAGTATTTATTGTGACTCCCATTTTGTAGGTACTGAAGGGGGATGAGTCACAGAAGGGTTGGGCCACTTTCTCAGGGCCACCAGCTAATAAGTAGAAGAGCTGGAATTGTAACTGCCGCGCTTGGTCTCCATTTGAGTTTTTTGATGTGTAGCCTATTTTGATCCTTATTTAGGTGTGTCTCATGCCTGTTGGGAGATAAGATGCAGCTACTCTAGAGCTCACAGCTTATTCAGTGTCTCCCCGACTGCTGGGGTACACCCCAGAGCCATACAGATGTGGACTCATACCTGCTCTTGCTGCTGAGTCTTCAGTTACATGTACACCAGCATCTCTTCTTTGTTGATCTGCATATTGATAAGATTTCTACATCTTTGTTATTTTTTACCAAGACTTCATCCTTCCACTCATTTCTTATTTCTTAAAGAGAGAGAGAGGTCATTTATAAGCTATTCCTTTGAAATGATTTCCAAAAATGTTACAGATATTCATCATCCTTTCTTCATTCCCCATCTTTGAAAAATAAATTTTTCTTTACATTCTGCATCTTTCTTTCACATTTAAAAGTGTGTATTTTTATTATTTTTTAATTATGTGTTTGTTTTTGTATCTGTCTGTTTATGGGTTTGTACATGTGAGTGCAAATGTCTGCAGAGGCTAGAAGCTTCGGGTTCTCCGAGAACTGGAGTTAGATAGTGGTGACGTGAGCTGCCTGACGTGGGTGCTGTGAACTGTATTTGGGTCTTCTAGAGGAGCGGTACTCACTCTGAACCTCCGAACCATTTCTCAAGCTCCCATCTTTTATCTTTGTGATAATAACACAGCCCCTTTCCCCTTTGGGACCTCCCTCAAGCAGTTTCCTCCTTTCCATTATGTATTTGAATGTTCATTTTGTTGCCAGTTGTGAGCCATATTTTTTTTCAAGTAAAAGAGCATCACACACTATTATGGTGATATGGGTAGGTTCATTGACTTGGCCATATTACTTTTGTACATAACGAAAATCCAATAGCTGGATATTGGCACTGGTTCACTGGCTCTTGTCTCTCTAGTTAGGTTGGATTCTAAACAGCTGTTGTTGCTCAGCTTATCATATCTACATGTAGGCAGCAGATAATAGAGAAGGAGGAAAGCCTGCAAACAGTGTGCCCACTCTTAGATTTTCCCCCATTAAATCCCATTTAGCAACTTGGGCTTGGCTTCTCTTAGTTTCTTGGTGATCATGAAGTCTCCCTCCCCTCCCAAGACAGGGTTTCTCTGTAGCTTTGGAGCCTGTCCTGGAACTCGCTCTGTAGACCAGGCTGGACTGGAGCTCACAGACATCCACCCGTCTGTGCCTCCTGAGTGCTGGAATTAAAGTCATGCACCATCACCATCCAGCTGATCATGAAGACTTAAGAAATATAGATTTGAAGACGTATACATTTCACTTAAGATAAAATTGGATTTCCGTTACTGAGAAGGATGCAAAAACTAAAAATAAAAACAGATGTTTGATGGGCTCCCAGCAATATGGGCCGTTTTCCCAACTTCCTCAGTTAAAAATGGGTTGAGCAGTCTTAAGTTCTAGGAACCCTAGAGCTTCCATTTATGATTAGTCTCATGATTCTGAATAGCCCTGTATATTATGGAGACAACTTAATGAGTGAGCTCCTCAGAGTCTGTGCGTCTCTCTCTGTCTCTGTCTGTCTCTGTCTCTGTCTTTCTGTCTCTCTGTCTCTCTGTCTGTGTGTGTGTGTGTGTGTGTGTGTGTGTGTGTGTGTGTGTGTGTGT
>CABHPR010145291.1:10863-52757 GCA_902168415.1 Peromyscus melanophrys
AGAGAGAGAGAGAGAGAGAGAGAGAGAGAGAGAGAGAGAGAGGAGGGTGGTGGCTCATTTTAGCAAAACAATGGTAACAAAATGGTGCTGTTAAAGAGCCTAGCTGACTAGATTCTGGTTCCAGCAAAAATGGTTCTGAGCAAATTATTGATATTCCTGGACCACTATCTCCTACTAAGTAAAATTAAGTATTCTACCAGTATTCTTTAATAGTCTATATATCTCTAATATTATCAAGTGTGTATAGGTTGTAAGCAACAAATGGCAGTCAGTATTTAACAGGTAGCTTTTTTTAAACATTCTGCAGGTGAAGTAAGAATATAATATAATGAAGAGCTAAATGCTGAAAATTTAGAAATAGTAGTTCAGCCAGTTTATTTGAATTGATCAAAACCATTAGATGTTAGGGGAAGGCAAATTAGAGCCACAGTGCCGTACCACTACCCAGCCAGTAGAATAGTCAAAATTAAATAGTGGTAACATCAAGTGCTAGCAAGATGCAGACAAATTGAGCCTCATTTTTTTCTGGTAAAATATGCATATTAGATACTTTTCTGTCATAAGGTGCCATGACCAAGGCAACTTAAGGAAGAGAGTGTTTGTTCTGGTTTGTGACTCCAGAAAGTTATGGGTCCATCATGGTGGGGCTGCATGACAGCAAACAGCAGGAATATCAACAGGAGTGGAAAGTTGTGATATATCACGTCTCAGCCACAAGCTCCAAGCAGAGAGAGTCAACTGGAAGGAGAGTGAAGCTCTGTATCCCAACGTCCACTTCCAATGTCATATCTTCTCCAGCAAGGTAACTCCCCAAACAGTATCACCAAATGGGAACCAAGTCTCCAAATACCCAAGTCTATGGGGGACATTTCTCATTCAAACCACCACAGAATGTAAAAATTGAGAGCCATTTTGGAATACTGTTTAGAAGTTTCCTATAAAATTAAACATGTTACTTACATTACCATACAATTACATTCTTGCATATTATTTTCAGAAGAATGAAGTTAAATGTTTTTATAAAATATATGCACAAATATTTACAGAAGATTTAATATGTTATTAAAAAAAGAAAAATAATCACATGTCCCGCTGTAAGTGGATGGCTAGAGAAGTACTGATATCCATATTACCTATGGATATTGTTAAATATAAATATAACTTGAATGGATCTAAAGGAATGATACTGAGTGAAAAAGATCAGCTCAAAGAATCATATACCACATGTTTCCATGGATATAATATTCTTAAAATGACAGAATTACACAGGTAGGTAAAAGACTCTTGATTGCCAGGGGTTTGGGATGAAATGATAGGATAGACGAGAATATTCAGGGGACCATGAGTTACCTTCTTTGTGGAAATGTGACTTCTACATTTGGCTTTGGCAGTGATTTCTTGAATCTATGTATAAGTTATAACTTTTTTAAAAAAACTCCACCTCCTACATGAACCTTTAAGAATGGTGAAAATGGAATAGGTTCATAGATATTGCTAAATGTCAGTCTCTTGGTTTTGGTATTTTACTAGTTGTATAACATGTCATCATTTAATGAAACTGAGTGTTTGCTAAAAGGAATTCTATTATTTTCACAATTTTCAGTCTATAAATATTAAGAAATGATTCCACATGGGTTATTCCTTTGAGGCAGTGATTGGGGAAGTCAATATTCTTTTTAATTCCTATTACACTAGTTAATGGCCAATGGCTATGACTAGTCATTGAATATATTTGACACACTGACTGTGGTGGTTTGATGTCTCCATAGTCTCATATATTTGGATACTGGGTCCCAGTTGGTGGAACTGTTTGGGAAGAATTAGAAAGTGTGGCCTTGTTGGAGAAAGGTTTATCATCATTATTGGGGAAGGCTTTGAAGTTTCGGGACACTTACACCATTCGCAGAGTTCTTCTCTTCTCTTCTCTTCTCTTCTCTTCTCTTCTCTTCTCTTTTCTTCTCTTTTCTTCTTCTTCTTCTTCTTCTTCTTTTCTTCTTCTTCTTCTTCTTCTTCTTCTTCTTCTTCTTCTTCTTCTTCTTCTTCTTCTTCTCTCTCTCTCTCTCTCTCTCTCTCTCTCTCTCTCTCTCTCTCTCTCCCCTCTATTTGCTGATTTAGATGTAAACTCTCAGCTGTTTCATGGACTCTAACCTTCTGAAACCACAAACCCAAATTAAATACCTTCTTTTATAAGTTGCCATGGTTATGGTATTTTATCACAGCAATAGAAAAGTTACTAAGACATTGACCCACTTAGGGAAAACAGTAATTTAAAAAATGTTGTAAGGGAAAGGTTTTGGAACATGAAATTTTATTCTGTTTAAAATTGTAATAAATCATTTCATCATAGCATTATTTAAGCTTTAAATTTTGTTGTAATTAAAATAATGGTTTTAAAATAAAATATGCAAATGACCAAAAAGTTAACAAGTTTTTTAAAGTTGATAAATCTTATTTCTTACTCTAAATGCTGCTTCACCTATATTTATTTGATCTTTGGAGACATATGGCCTGAGGATTGCCCCAACTTGTTTTGGGACTTGGTTGCCTTAGAAAAGCTGTAAAATCCCTTCTCATCATGGTATATAATATGGCCTTGCCCATAAGGACTGGTTCAAGTGTTGATGTGTAGTCCTTGACAAGCTCATTAATTTCATAGAGATAGTATGGAAAATAGTGCCTTGTCTTCTGTATTAGAAAACATTTGTCTTTATAATATTTGAGCTGTGTATTTTATATTTTAAATATACATTTATTTGAGTTCTTTGAGAATTCTTATACAATGTGTTTGATCCTATTCACTCTCCTTCCTCAGACACCTCTGAGGCCAATGACCTGTCTAGTCATAGGTGTATGGCTTTATAATGGCTCCAAGTATGGGTTTCACCTTGTGGAGCAGGACTGAAATCAGAAAGTAGCTGGATACTTCAATGGCATTCATGCCCTATTGCAGCAGTGGATGTGTCTTGCTAGGCCAATCATTATAATAGCTCACCAGGCTCAAATCGTAGTAAAACTGATGACTGCTTTTCTCCTCCAGTAATGTACATTATACCTTTCAGCCATACGGGTGAAATTTTTAGGTAAATACCAGTTCGATTTCTCCATGTTCTATGATTCAGCTATGTGATGTCTTCAGCAATAGGGTCTTACTCTCAAGTTCTGGAGGGTAACCAGGAGCATTTATAATAGTTGTGTATATTATATCTTCTCTGCGACATTGTTACAACATATGCAGTGAGTATAGTCTAAACATTCTTGAACCTTATTGAAGATAAAGGCAAGCATGAAAGAATCAAAAAGTCACAAAATCACTATTTTTATTTAGTCCAAAGAAGTTGTAATTCACATAATGGAACCTGGCCCCCATTTTCTTTGAGTTTTAAGTTCCTTTGTATCTTACCACTCCACAAACCTAACACTGTATTTTCAGTAAGTGTCAGAAGTATGGGATACAATGTTTTCTGTGATTTTCAGTGGAATTTATATTGTGGTGAGTGTTTTCAAGTTGTACCAACTGAGATACTTAACTATCTCTGACACCAAGTGTCTAGCTGATCACAGACAATCTGTGTCCTGAGACTAAGAAACTAACTCACCTCATATTCTTTCCTAAGTGAAAGTTGCGTTCAATGACTATTTAGTGCTGTGAGAGAGAAATAAAAATGAGCCTTTTCATTTTGTTTAAAGAATGGACATTAAAATTTTAGAGACATTTATGCAATTAATGGAATTAATTTGACTAATTTTATTTAATTTAACTATAGAGAACTTAAACTTTCTCACTACTCCAATCCGTCCTACCTTGATCCTTGATCCCTCAGGGGTATTCTCAGAAGTACATCACAATACACACTTGCATGCTAATCATAAAGTATTAGACTCTGTTTTCCTGGGAACATGAACTGCATCTGTTGTTCCCAGAGTGAACCAAGAATGTGCACTCAAGAATGAGATACTGGAGCTGACCTATATGCTGTACAGCTAACAATATAGAGACCACCACTACTGTAAGGCTGAGAATGTATAACCCTTGTTGCTTGACAGCAATCCAGGTAATAATGTTTTTCCTTATAGTGCACTGGGATGGAAAACCAAGTTGAAATTACAGTATCCCAGGTATTGTGAGGCATGGAGGAAGTCTAATTATAAACTGTGGAGTTTGGTGGTTGCTGCTAGTGTTGATTTGCATTGGAAACAGACAAACAAGAAACATTGACAGGCTTAGGGCGACTAGTCACTAAGTAAAATTCAGGTGTAGGTATTAAACAGCAAGCATCACTGCCAGATACTATGGATACCAGGGCTGAAAAGTATCCATCCTCAAAGTACCTTTTTTACCAAAGTGATGGTATTAAGTGGAACCTTTAAGATATAATTGGAACACGAGGTTAAAGACCTCACATAAAAGAGGCTTCACATGGCATTTGATTAATTTGTCCTTGCACCTTCTGTCATGGAAGGTTACAAGGTTCCTTCTCTGTAAAGAAGCAAGGAGCAGCCTTCACCAGATAATGAAACTTGCTGATATCATGGTTTTGAGTTCCTCATCCTTCAGAACTGTGAGTAAATAAATTTCTGATCTGTATAAATTACCCTGTCTCAGGCATTTTGCTCTAGCAGCACAAAATAGACTAAGGCAGCAGAGCACAATACAGGAAAACTAGAGAAGAAGAAAAAAGATGTGACATGACTTGGACCCAGAAAAGAAACTATGTAAGTGGTTGAATTCTCAGTCTCAGCATATCTGCTCTACCAAGACCAGACCTTCAACTGAAAAGGATTAGAAAACTGAGTCATGGAGTGAAAACCACATAGCAATGACCAGCAAATATATTATTCAAGAGAGTACAGGGCTTTTGAACTTACGGTGTGGCCAAAATACTTTAAAATCAGTGTGGTGGTTTAAATGAGAATGGCCCCCAGAAGTTCATATATATGAATGCTTGGTTCTTAGTTGGTGAAGGGGTTTAGGGAGGATTTAGGAGGTGTTCTCTTGTTGAAGTAGGTGTGGCCTTGTTGGAGAAGGTGTGTCACTGGGGAAGGGCTTTGAGACTTCAAAACCCCAAGCAAGACCCAGTGTCTCCCTCGTTGCCTCCTGTTTATGATTCATATGTAAGCTCTCACCTATTCCTACAGCACCATACCTGCCTGTCTGCAGCCATGTTCCCTTTCATGACGCTCATGGACTCACACTCTAAAACTGTAAGCAAGCCCCTAATTAAATGCTTTCTTTTATGAGTTGCCTTGGTCATGGTGCCTCTTCACAGCTATAGAACCAGAGAGCATGTGATCTTGCAATGTATTCCTATCACCTAAAACTATGACGCCTATAAAATAACAGGAGAGATTTTTTTTAATGTGTTTCCAACTTAGAGGGCCCACATCATAAAAGATGGGGTATCACTTTCCAGAATGCAATATGAATCCTAAGTGAATGGTGTATAATCTATGCATCAGGATGAAGTTACAGAACAGAATCCAGGGAGTGTTGAGGCCAAGTTCTAGAACCTCTCTTACATATATACGGAGATATAAATACGTCCATCACCTATTTATTTGTTTTATTAGTTTACTCACAGTGTTATAACAAAATGCAATATACTAGATAAATTATAAACAAGAGAAATCAATTTATCACAGTTCTAAATGTTAAGAAGTCCCAGATGAAATCACAGGCCTTTAGCTGTTGCATTCAAGGAAAAGACATTGACATTTCCTGACCCAATTCTTTTCCCAACAATTTGTTCCCATGTCCATTGAGCAAGGTAGAGCATCAAAGAGGAAATGTCAAATATCACACAAGTACTGAATTGTTTGTCAAAACATGTTTTCTGACTCTTAGAGTCCTCTCTGTACTCTATAAGACTTATCACAGTGGCCACTAAATACTTGCTTATTTAAAAAAGAAAGGTGATGGGGCAGGAAGACAGAAGTTAAAAAAGATTAAAAAATTAAAAAATAATTTTCTTGATGGGTGTGAAGTTAGTTTGCTTTTCTGTGGTAAAATGCAGAACAATAGCAACTTAGGCAAAGGGAAGCTTGTTTTGGCTCATAGTTTTCATGTATAGTCTTTCCTGATGGTGATGGTGGTGGTGAGAACAGCTTTAGGCAGTGTTGTAGGAATGAGAGACAGTAAACCTCATTGCCTGGGCAGTCATGATATAGCATCCAATTGCCACAAGCAATTAAAACTAATTAAAATGAAACAAAATTTAAAGCAAATACAAAAATTAGATCCTTCATTTCATTAACCACATGTCAATCACCCAACTACAGTGCTATCACCTGCTATATTGAACAATGTATACACTCAGTGTCCCATCAAGGCAGAGAGTTTTACTGGGCTGGCCCAGAGAGACTACCATTATTATGTAATAGAGTAGATGGTGGTGCTCAGCTCAGTTTCTCCTTTTTTCCTTTCTTTTCAGTGCAGTGTCTAGCCCTTGACATGGCAGCAGCTCACATTCGGAGTGTATCTTCCATCTTCAGTTAAGTTGCTCTAGAGAAACCCTCACAGATACACCCAGAGATGTGTTTCCTAAGTGGCCCTGAATCCTGTCATATTGACAGTGATGGTTAACAATTATAGTGAAAATATCCTCAGCTCCATGAAGCTATCTTTCTTTTACTCATTTTTCATTTATGTGTTTCATTAACTTAAATTTTAATGGCTATCCATTGTCATATTTTGTGTAAGAACTGGGAACATGGGCATAGTCTCTGTCAAATAAAGCTTATAAGTTAGTTAGGAATAATCAATAAATTAGCAATTATAATTATTAAAAGTATTATGAGTGAGAGGCAGTGTATAGTAATATAATACCTAATTTGTACTGAAAAGCTTCCCTGCAAATGAGTAGGCGATAGCTACACCAAATAGTGGAAAGCAGAGGAGACACCTGGAAAGCTATCTGTTTGAGAACTTAGGATCTACAAGGAACTGAAATAATGGTAGTTTATTTTAGCCAGCCCAATAGAACTTCATTCTTGATGGGACATTGAATGTATGTATTGAGCATTGTGGTTGGTTAGTTGATATGTGGCTAGTGAAACTCAGAATCTAAATTTTAAATTTTGTTTCATTGTAATTAGTTTTTTCATCAAATTTAATTGCATGTGACAATTGGGTGCCATATTGTGCACCAAAGAAATGGAATATCACCATAATTGCGATGATGTTCTACTAGACTATTCTGTAGAAAATGGTGAGTATCATGAGACTAGAGGAGTAGTTAGTCCTAGAGAGAACAGGTCTGTAGATAACATGATGAATTATTTTTATAGTTTTTTTATTTTTTATTTATTTAGAGTTATTTATTATTAGTTTTTTATGATAAGTGGAGGGCAGTCACAGAAAAGTGTCAGTCAGTGGTGACATGGTTGCCTTATATTGCACAAAGATTGACTAAGGATCACTATCCAATAATTTAAGCAGGAAAAGTCACTGAATTAGATAAAATTATTTCTCAGTGAGGAATTAGCACCTGGACTTAACTGATACACTGAATTATTAATGTATTCTAGGCTCTCATAACAATTGGCATGACATTAGATGTGAGCAAATGTCAAGTAGTTTGAATCATCTCTATATTAGTTAATAGTGACTAGCACAGTGTGACTACTATGTAAGTAGCAGATCTACTCAATCATTCAAAGGATAATAAGACAAACGTCTATACATTTGGTCTGTGGTAAGTTGGGTTCGTAGACACAGACCCCACTGCTTCCTTGTCTCATTTGCCTCCTTTAGGCTACAGTCCCTCCTAAGCCTTTGAGTTCTACTTTTCAGGATCATAGGCAACAGACTTATACTGGACCTCCAGCTTCCTTCAATATCCTGTGCACCTAGGTGGCTACTCCTATATTCCCAACTTAAGCTTCCATTTTAAAATGTCTCCATCTTTACATATGATCCACTGTTCTTCAAAGCCCAGACTCTGAGAATTTGTCTTTTTGCTTTTCCTGCTCCTTATTTCTGTCTGTCTCTCTTACTTGCCTTCTTTTTCTCCTTTTGTTCTTTCTGGTTTTCAGACCTTTTCTGTCTCAAAACGGAATGATTTTCTAATTAGCAACTTTAGTTAAACATAACACCATTAATTCTTGAGATATGGCTTAATTACTGGGATATATTAATCTATCCATGATAGACTTTAAGATAAATATAGCCTTTTAAGCTGAGTCATATGCAAATTATAAAAATACTTTTGTAGACTATTTATTTGTATGAAAGGAAAATCTTCATAATAACTGTATGCCCAGACTACAAAGTCCCAAATATCATGTTTATGGTAATGTTTCTGGACTCAGCAAGTAACAGTACAGGAGAACTTCTAGGAAAGGAACTGACTTACAGGTTTTCTCTCATGCATTTGTGGTAACATAATAGACTTGCTTTCCCAGACAAGGAGAGAAATCTTCCCTGTTTTGATTCAGGCATTTTCTAGGAACTATAAGAAAGCTCATACTTTAATTTGAAGACATGGCTGTGTAGATGCTTTCTTTTAAAAAACCTTTTCTCCTTTATTGTTCACATATAGGGCTTAATCAATGCAGAATCATAAACCAATAATGAAATGACAATATATGTGAGCATTATCACAACCTAAGACTCCTGACTACAAAAATAGGACCCTGTCATGTCCTACTTGTTCAAGAAGAGAAGGCAGGGTAAGATGAGGCCATGCAGTCCGTACTTTGCCTTTTACAGTAACTGATACATAGTCCCTGACTCAATTTCATCAATATGAATTGAAGGCCCATGATGTCACTGGACAGATAATGCATAATGGCAATCAATAGAAAGATTAAAAGCTTTACAGAGGTTTTCCAGTTTGACATCTAAAGAAATTGGACATCATCATCTCTTTCCTCTCAATGAAGAGAAAACTTAGGAAATAGAGATAAGTAGTGGTTTATATATATAAGGCCTCTGGTACCTCACCACCCTGAAACTTGGAGAGACAGATGAATCCAGAAAATCATAGTCAAGATCAGCTCACTTGGAGGAGGGTGACTAAAACTAGTAGCTGGTAGGAACAAGTAAATGGCAGCATAGACAGGCTGCAGGCGCTGGGAGATAGGAAACTCTTGTGGAGGTTACAGCCAAGGAAAACAGGTTCAATGAAAAACAAATTTGATCATAAGCTTATAGAGAATGCCCCCTTCTATAATCCATCACCAAATCAAGAGTGCTCCAGCAGGATGGGTCCATGCATCACAGCAGCAGCAAAAGCCTCAGAGCTTACTCTCACCATTTGAAAGGGTATTCCTTTCCTAGGGAAGCTCAAAGACAAGAGACGTGAAAGGAACATCCTAGAGCCATCTGAAGCCTCTGAAATCTTCAAAAGGTACATAGAGCTCAACTGCTGGCCAAATGGACATAAGCCACTAAAGGCTTTTTCTTTAGTTCCTTACCCCGCATATATGAGTAAACATATGTGAGCAACACTAAACGGACTAGGCAGGCTACATTTATATAAATGTGTGTGTGCAATAATAATTAAAGAAGTGGTCATAAACCTGAGGTGGGGCATGGGAGGTGTTGGAGCAGAGAAAAGACAGAATGGAAATAATGTAAATACAGTGCTTATGCATGAAATTCTCAAAAAAAAATCAAATTTAAAAATAATGTGCAAAAGGAAAAAAAAAGAAATGAAACCTGCTAAAGAACAAGAAAAAAAAAATAAGGAAAAGATCTATCAATGGTCCAACCAGAATCAGCTATGATTCTAGCTTACAGAATTGCATAGGAAATTGAAAATAATTGTTATGGGAGCAATAGACAATGAATAAAAGAATGAAAAGTCTAAGAAAAGCCTGGCAAGATGGCTCAACAGAAATAAAAACTTGCTCCCAAATCTAAGGATCTGAGTTGGATCCCAGGTACCCACAAGACGAGGAAGAGAACCACTTCCCATAAGTTGTTTGCTGACTACCACATACCTGCCATTGTGTGTACCTCATAAATAAATAAATAAGCAAATATAATAATTTTAAATAAGAAAAAATAAATAAAAAAGAAATGCAAGAAAAAAGTAACACAAAAACTTTTGATAGACAAATTAGTAGTACAGACAGAGATAAAGAGAAAATTAGTGAATTTGAAAGTCCATCCAATAGAAAACCCCCAAATTGAAATGTAAAGAAAAATTGGAGTAGGTATTAGAACTATGTCAATAACATCAATAATAATTACAAATGTAAATGGTCTGATTATATCACTTAAATAACAGAATTTTCCCACAAAAAAGACAAAACAAAACAAACAACAAAAAAAAAGACAACAACCCTCTTGTCCCTACCAAAACTTTAACTACCTGGCGTCAACAAGCCACTACTTTTAGCTGGGCAGTGGTGCCACACACCTTTAATCCTAGCACTCAGGAAGCAGAGAGATGGATCTCTGAGTCTGAGGCCTGCCTGGTCTAAAGAGTGAATTCCAGGACAGCCATGACTACACAGATACATCATTTCTCAAAAAAAAAAAAAAAAAGACATGTAGTCACAAATATTTAAAGTAAAATAATCCCCAGAAAGATATACTACTCTAATTGCCAAAGAAAGTTGGTAGCTATCTTAGTTTCTTACAAATTATAGTTGACAATTAGAGACATTATAGCAGACAGAGAGAAGCATTACTTAATGATAAAGTCATAAACTATTAAAAATAGATAACATGTCTTAACCTACATGAGTTTAACATCAGAACATTAAAACAAATGGGAGGAAAAAATGATAGAATTTCAATAAGAAGTCAATCAATTCACTATTGTAATTGGAAAATTCCACAGATTCACTTCAGCAAACTTTTACATCAAAGAAGGAGAATAGTAGTAAGGGTATGTTTGACCCGAACAACACTGTTAGTTTGGCCAACTTGGCAATCATAGATTACCTCCAACAACAGCAAAATAAGAAAGAGACTAGGATAAATCATATTTTATGGCATAAGGAGCACCTAGAGAAATGATATGGATACAAATTATACAAAGAATATTCTTAGACATTAATACAATGAATCAAAAATATCTGGCAAAAAACCTAGGTATTTGCATATTCAATAACACATTTCTAAATAATGCATAGCTCTAAAATTTTAACAGAAAATTTAAAAAGCATTTTAAACCAATGGTAATGAGAATATGATATATTAGAATTTGTGGGATACAACAAAGTAGTGCTTAAAGCAGTTTTATGAAATTAAATGCACATATTAAAATACAAATATCCATATGAAATAATATAAGCTAAACATTCATCTTATGAAACTAGAGAAGAAAAAATAGTTTAAGCCTAAAGCAAACAGAATTAAAGAAATAAAAATTAGAGGAAAAAGAGCAATGAAATGGAAAACAATGGAAAAAAATCAATGATCCCCAAAACTAGATCTTTGAGAGCAATAAAACCTGTAAACTACCATCCATACTATTCAAAACTGGGAGAAATAGGGAAAGTAAAGATGTAAATGTAGGTAGTTTTAGAGTTGAATGGAGTTTGTAAGAAAAGGCCAAAAAAAAAGAAAAAACAAAAAACAAAAAACAAAATGCATAAATGCTATCCTCTAGCTGATAGGAGAATTTCCCATGAGAGTACAAGTTAACAATTCTAACATTGCCCTGTTTGTACACATATCATGTATGTATATGATATTAAACAGTAAAGTCACTGGATAGTAAAATATGAAAACCAGTTCTCTCATTTTGACACACATACTTTTAGAGAAACAAGAGGAAAAGAGTACAATAATCCATGGAATAATGGGGTAGAGTTGGATAGGTTGTAACACACAAGAGATAGGTACTATGCTTAGCTTAACACAAAAATGTGTGGCTTCTTAAACAAGTGTGTGTGTGTGTGTGTGTGTGTGTGTGTGTGTACATTATCAGGTGAACACACACATTTCTTTGGTCAGAAGAGAATATAAATGACTTCTGAGTAATAATGATCATAGAAGTGTCCTAATAGCAATGAGAACATCTAGGGCTCAGATACTGGCTTCTAATAAAATGAAGCAGAGCTCCTTGGAGGAATGCTTGAAACCAGTAAAGGAACTAGATCAGATAGAACTAGAGGGAAAATGTTCTCAACAACAACTACAATAGGAACCCACATGGTGGTGCTACCTCTAAAAGTCCTCAACAAGCTTCTAATGGAGAAAGCCGGAAATTCTGAATAACGAAATAAAGTATCTGAGATCAGCTTGTGTTGTCTTAACAAAACACTATAGTCTATGTGATTTAAACAATATATTTTTATTTCCCATGGTTCTCAAAGCTGAGAAGTCAAAGAACAAGGTGCTGAAGCATGAGGTTCCTTTTAAGGGCCCACTTCCTGGATCACAGATGACCACCTTCAACTGTGTACTCACTTGGTGGAGATGAAAGGGGTTCTAACGTCTCTTCCTTGTGGTAAGGATGCTAATCCCATCATGGGGCCACACTCTCACAACGTCTTCTAAACTCCCTTACCTCTCAGAGGCCTCTCCTTCAAATACCATTACAATAAGAGTAAGTCATTTAATAAGTGGATTTTGAGGGAAAAAAATCAATCATTTGTAAGATTATCTTCTAAAGTGTGAAACAAAATAGCCGTGGATCATACAGATACAGAGAAATGATAAAAATCATGCAATAAATGAGTGGAGGAGGAAAAATCTCCCACGCTGAAAACTTTTAACAATAACTTATACAGTTAGTTACTCGCTCCTCAACAAGGAGAAAGAAATTTCCCCTCTCTCAGTGTCAGCTGTGTATAGTGGCTTTCTTCCAAAGACTGTGAGAAAGGGAAAGAGTGATTTCATAGAAATATGAACTGTAGTTAAGAAGATGTGTCAATATCAACTAATTAGTTGTAACAAGTGAGCCCACCAAAGTGAGATACTATTAACAATGGGCTCAACACGGGAGTATATAATCTCTTTATATAATACTCTCAAACACTCTGTGTCTAAAATTGTCTTAAAAGTAGAGTCTATTCAAAGAAACTACATGGCCCTTACCATAATACTGTGAGGTAGGATAGAACACATAAAATGATGAAAGTCAGATTCAGGGAGTACAGCCTGTTAAACCTGTGGGAACCCCAGAAGAGAAATGGCTGGAGAAAGTCTCCAACTGGAAAACACTCATGACTGCCTCATGGCAGGGAAGAGATGTGAATGAAACTGTGAATCCCGATCACAGCTGAAGTAAAGGAAGTATACTGAAGTATTCCAAGTGGGAAGCAGTATGATTAAATGTATGACAAGCTGGATGTGGTGGCACATGATTATAATCTCAGGCTGTGGAGAGGTGATGCTAGGCAGATTGCTGGAATTTGCTAACCAGCCAGTCTATCTGACAGCTGAAGTTGTTGTCTGCCTTCCACATGCATGCACACAAATCTGCGTGAGCATCACCACACACATGTGCATTCACACACACTTGAATATGCATACACACATACATACAAAATTCTGTGGAAAACTCAGTGAATATTTGAGGGAAGCAAACACTGCAGGTTGACTTAGAGAATGTCTCATATTATCTCGAGTAGCAGATGATAAGTTATAACTGGGTTGAGGTCCTTCGATACAGGAGTAGGGATCAAGGGCTTGGTTTAATATGTGAGAGCTCTTGGTTGAGAGAAAGAGAGGAAGTGGACCATTAGAAAGAAGTGTGAAGACAAGTGGAGAATCATCTCTCTAGCCAACGCCTTATGTTCTGTGATACGATGACAAAAACATAAGGAAAATGGAACAACACCACCTGAGGCCATGTTGATGTCTGAGGGTCATGCTACCTCTGGGGCCATACTAATCTGAATGGCTATGGTGGTGCCCTGGCCCAAGCTGAGGCCAAACACCATGTCTAAGTGTGTGGTTATACTGAAACAAGGGTCTTTGTTGATGGCTGTGGCCTATGTTACCACCAGGGGCAATGGGAGAGCTGGCCCCACCCCTCCTCATACTTGAAGGAGAGCTGGCCCTGACCCTCAATACCACCCAGGCCCACATCGAGGACTTTGAGTTGGCAGACTCCAACATCTTCCCCACCTATGACTTCTGGATTGCTTGAAGGAACCAGTCCACCGTAATCATAGCCATAGGATCTCCATGACTCAGGACAACAGCCTGATATCCAAGAGGAGTCTCAGTGAGAGTGGTGGTGTTTGCTTTTTGGCTCCTTTTGGGGGCCTCACCACCCAGTTCCCAAATAAATCACACACAGAGGCTTATTCTTAATTATAAATGCCTGGCCTTAGCTTGACTTGTTTCTAGCCAGCATTTCTTAACTTTAAATTATCTGTCTTCCTTTGGCCTCGGGGCTTTTATCTTTTTCTATTCCTGTATACCTTTTCTTTCCTTCTTATTCTGTGTCTGGCTGTGTAGCTGGGTGGCTGGCCCCTGGAGTCCTCCTCCTTCTCTGGCTACTTCTTTCTTTTTCCCAAATTTCTCCTTCTATTTATCCTCTCTCCCTGCCAGCCCCGCCTATTTCTCTCTCCTCTCTCACTATTGGCCATTCAGCTTTTTATTAGACCAATCAGGTATTTTAGACAGGCAAAATAACACAGCTTCACAGAGTTAAACAAATGCAACGTAAACAAAAGTAACACACCTTAAAATAATATTCTACAACAGAGGGCACAGTATTGATATACCAGAAGCCAGAGGCTTTGAACCAGACCAACAACTCATTGCAATGAACATTTTCAAAAAAAGCAATTTGGGCAAAAGAGTGTACTGAGGGACACACCACAGCTCCCAAGGACACAACAACAAATGAATATGTGATAGAGAGTTGGAAAAGATGCAGGAGCAAGGTTTTGCTGTTGTTGTCATTGTTTTTAATTATTTTTATTTTTTATTTTCTTTTGCAGGGGAGGCTACAAGGGTGAAGGGCTAACATGGAAGAACTGGGAAATGAGTGGGGTGGGATTTGAATGCATGGTGTAAAATTCCCCAAGAGTCAGTTTAAAAAATGTTAATTTAAAAAAAGTGGAGCAGAGGTATGGATACTGTGGATAGAGAAGAACAAGAGGGAGAAGAGATAAACGAGAAGCAGCAGGTGTGCCATAATCTGCTTTTTTACTTACTTAATCATAATTCTCCATATTTTCCCTTACACTACAAACTCTGATTTTGTTGAGGAAGACAATCTCAATTTTAAATGCCTTGCCTCTAGTGCCCTGTGGTCCAATTCTAAACAGTGAGATATCAGCAGAAACCTAAAGGAAGACTTGATTACCTGATAATACAAGGCAGTCTCTGCTAGCATCTCCCTCTTGTTTACCCTCTTAAGATCCCAAAGGGACAAGGACATGATACCTAAGCTTCAGTTAACATAGTGTAATTAAGAGAAAGAGTGTGTCACATGGTAAGGGCAGCAGAAAGAGGCAGGTTCCTCATAACATGATGCAGCTATCTCTAACCTTCATTTTATATGACAGAAAAGATAACATTTAGTTGAACTATTGTTGCACTTCATTCATATTCCCAATTGAAAAAGAGTAAGAGGTTAGTCTCAGAGTTTAAGCACTAACATGTTATGGAATAATGCTGTGTTAATTGTTAATTGGATGGAAGCAGACGAGGCTTTGCTCCTGGGAGAGACACCTTCCCGAGTAGCTACGTTTCAGTTTAGGCTTGGAGGCAGGGCATTGTGAATCATTAGTTAAGTTTTAATTTAGGATGCAGAATAGCCTAACTGTGCTTTATGTGCTGATGCTCAAAGTTCACATCTCCCTCTACTATAGTAGCCAGAATACCCCAAGCCATTTAACAATGAATAAGTTGTCACTCACTGTCCTGGTTGGCTTCTGTGTTGCCTTAATCAAACACAGATCAAAATCAACTTGGTGAGAAGAGGAAAAATTTCAGCTTGCAGTTCCAAGTATAGTCCATCATTTCAGAACAGGAACTGAAGCAGAGGTCATGGAAGAATATTGCTTACTGGCTCACTTCCATAGCTTGCTCTGCGTGTTTGCTTTTAACACCCAGGACCATCTTCCCAGGGCTGGCACCACCCACAGTGAGCAGGTTCCTCCCACATCAATCATTAATCAAGAAAATGCCCCATTGTCATGCCCACAGCCTAATCTGTCAGAGGCAGTTCCTCAGCTGATGTCTGGCCTTCTCAGGTGACTCTAATGTGTGTCAAGTTAACAAAGCCTAACTGATGCATCTTCCATTTTTTAATTTTAAATTTTGAATTACAACCCTTTAAAAACAACCCTTTGATTTTACAACTCTGTTATGTGTTAGCATGTTTGTCATCATGGATGTAAACATCTAACATCCATGAAAGTCAGAAAGGGGTATCAGATCCCCGAAGAAGAGTTACAGATGGTATTGATTGGCTGTGTAGGAAACAGAAGCCAGGTCCTTTGCAAGAGCAGCAAGTGCTCTTAACTGTTGAGTCAACTCTCTAGCCCCACTTGTCCATTTCTATATAGAGGCCGTGGAGAAGAAGAAGGCTCCTCAGCAGGTGAGCTGAATTCTCCATAAGCAAGGGGTGTCTGTGAAAAAGAAACTAGTCTGTCTACCTGACTGCTTTATCACATGACTCCAACTTTGCCTGGCACATAGACCACAGTACAAATTTGTTACAGGCACGGGCTTTTCGGAATAAGCATTCAGAATGCTTTATGGAAATTTAATTCATTCCATATTTTCCCACATCTGAGTTTGGGGACCTGTAATCCTAGCTGCCCCTCATTTCTCTGACTGCTGCTTAGCAATCTGTAGATATCCTGGTGAGAATAAGGAGAGTGTTCTAACAACCATCACCAAGCTACTTCCTATACTTCTCACACATGTATACTAAAGACTTTGATTGATTAAGATTTCTGTGACTGTGGATGGTTGGAATGTTACAGATCTGGAGCCACATTATCTCAGGCTATCTTTAGATCCTTTAGTAAACATTTATTGCTCACCTTTAGGTCTGATCCGATATCCTCGAGTACCAGGTGAATCTTTTTGGAAATTACTAACAGACCGTGAGTTTTCACTAACTCTGAATAGCATCAGAAAGTATCTAAAAACTATTAAATGTATTTTGCATGTTGCTGTAATAATCTATGTGATGTTCCCACTAATGCACTTGAAAAATGCCATGATTTACAGCTTTCTTTTGTTCTGTAACTATAAAACCTTCATGAAACTATGACTATATTCGAACATGATATGGAACCTGATATTGAATCTATCTATGATCTTAGATCACAGTCACTCATAATTTGGCTTGAAATGAGTGATCTCTTTTTCCAGAGCTGAGCGTTTTACATCAACAAATGTGATTTTGACCAATTTTCAGTTTTAATTCAATCTATTAAGATTAGAGAAATTAAAAAAAGCAAGAATATATATGTATATACATATATAATTAATAACAACCTTCAAGATTTTTTAATGCTTGCAATTGCTTGGCACTATTCCAGAGATGGTCATTGTGACTTGTTTTGATGCTTTACTATTCAATAAAGCTCAGGAGCTAAATATTAGGGAATAATTCTGATTGAGCCATAGAGCGACAGAGAAACAATCAACTCACCCTCTTCTCCACCTTCTCAGATCGAAAAGACCATGCATCTTTTAAGCCCCTCCCTATCATCTCTGTGTCCCTCTATCTTCCTCTGAGTAAACCAGAAAACTCTATGGTCCACTCTATTGGCAGTCTCAGAATGAAAACACAAACAAATCTGCAACATTTCCCCCTTTTTGTCTAAATAAAAAGGAAAGATTTTAACTCTAACATAGTAAAACTATATACAATAAGAGCAATTATCAGATATTGTCTAAATAAAAAGGAAAGGTATTAACTTTAACAAATGAAATTATATACAATAATAACAATTATCAAGTAAGAAACACACTCACAGTGTCCAGTCCATTAGTATTTGGCAAATTCAGAGAAAATACTCCATTATCTATCCTATCTTCATGAGTCCAAAGTTTTGTATCTAATTTACTTTCTGTCATGACTAAGGAAAACTGTAACTATAACTATCTAATCTTCAACCTCATCAGAGACCCAAGAAGCATATAACATTACCTGAGTAAACAGGAAATGCAGAGCAAGAAACTTCCAAAACTATAGAAATGGCAGAGACATCTGGCTGCCTGGACAGTCACTCCATGTTTCTTCTGCAATGTTGGGGCTTCCATCTTTGGCCTACAGGTCTAGAATATCTGACAGACTTTTCTGTGAAGCAGGAAATTTTGAAGAACTGTCCTATCTTGTCTTGGCAAAGTTCAGCAGTTGCTTTCTTTTGTGTCCTACTTATCCAGTTTGGACAGCATACTGTCAGCAGTTGAGGCAAGAGCAGTTTCTTGCCCAAATGGCTAGCTCTGCCACATTTAAAGCAAACTCCATATGGAGTTTCTTTGATGTCCATCATCCCTTTTTTTGGAGTAAATTGGTGCTGCCGGGAGCAGATGTGCCACATTGTCATGAAAAGCCTTATGTGATTAAAACATTTTAAATGTCATATTCTATAAGTCTCTGAAGTTTGAAGACCATCTATCTATTTAAAATGTCTCTGTTTGCCCTTAAAAACATACCTAACATGACCATAAGTTTGTTGTAAATTGCTAACTACAAACCTGCTTTCCTTTATTATCCTAAATAGCTTTTGAGGACTAACACTTTACATCACATTTTTAAATTAGCTGCATAGGTATAATATCTTACACAAGAATAGAAACATATATACAGTATAACAAAAATAACCTTAAAGTTTTATCAATATACAAAAATATCTTAAACAAGAGTAGAAGCCTGTATATAGTATAACAAGAATAACCTTAAATTTGTACAGTATATAAAAATCCCTACCAGTGTAAAATATCTGAGACTATTAGTTGCTTTTTTAGTTTGAAAGTAGATTCAATAATCTACCCTCTTATCCTATCATTTCTATATCCCCCTTTTTTCTTTTCAGAATGAGATCTCAGAATATAATCTCTTTGCTTAGTTTCCTATTTAACCATGACCAATAACAAGTTGTAACTAACCCCCCTAAATGATGATAAACATCCATAATCCACCAAATGACCAGGAACCACCCACCTCACCTTTTGGGAATTTGGGTGTCATGTTCTTAAAATTATTTCTTGCTGTCTAGTGGTGATGGCATCTATTGTGGGACCTGAGAAAGTTGAGATAATGGTCAAGTCCTGGGAGAGCTTGCTGTTGTCCAGTCTTGGTGTGAAGTCCTGGCTGGAGCAGTCTATGGGGCTGGACCATCTTAACTAACTGCCTTGAAATTACCCTGAACAGTTTGCAGTCCAAAATTGATCTTTGGGTGGTGTTTGTCAGCTTAGTGTTGTTATCACAACCCAGGTGGAATCATTGGGATGTTGTGGGGCTCCATCATCCTTTTGGAGACTTCAAAGGTGGCTGTTAGGAATGGCCATGGGTCACTGCAGAAAACTTAAGCATTTTAAATGTCATACGCAGCAGATCTCAGAGAGGTTAAAAGACAACAATTTGTTAAGTGCATGCATGCAGGGCACACAAACTTAATTTCTTGTTACCTGCTTCAGATTCAAGCCCAAAAGCACACACAGAAAGCTATACAGATCCTATATATTATATATATTATATATATCTTATAAATTTTGAGATAATATTTGTAGTTTAAGAAATGTTTTAAAGAGTCAAAATAAAACCAAAGGATTATGAGATTAGTGGCAATAAAATAATAGTCCCTTAATTTTGGTTTTTCTTCTGTCCTATACCAGGTGGCCCTTCTGACATGAGACAGAGGTTTTGGATTTTCCTTTAACAAGCGTGCTTGGGTTTAGAGATGGAGAGAGCCACACTCCAACTCTAAAGCCAGCTTTAATTTTTAATTAAATTAAGACTACAAAAAGACCATTTGTCTTATATGTCTGTAGAGAACAGAAGAAAAAAACATATGGGAAGGTTTATGAAATTTTATCCTGTTGGAAATGGTGCTATGCCATTAGGCCAATTTTCTCTTTTTCTTGTGACATTTTCTCTGGATGATTTGTCCTTTTTCTTCCAATGTCTCATTTACCCATTTGTCCTCTTTAGTCGGATGCTTTTATTCTCCTGGAAAGACAAAAACAAAACCTTGCGCCAATCCTAACTTTGGGGAGTTTCTTTTTTTGGCAGATTATATCTGATCAAATGAAAAGCATTTGATAGTCTTATAAGTTAGTTTGGATTGAATGACTAAGCCGCTTGATGAACTATCACCTTTCCTGACCAAGAAGTCTGTCCTGTTTGAATCTAGTCTTTATCAGTCTTGATGGTATCCATAGGTTTTCTTCACCTGTGGAAACAAAAAGCAAAACCTCTTCCCCAATGTAACACATATCCTGGTTTCCATTCTGAGGTTAATACATCTTTGAAGTATACAGGCTGATTTAATTAATTTTTTTTTCATTATTGAATGTCTCTCAGCAGAGCCTGCAGGCAGCTGCAATTGTGTGTTTGGGGGTCCAGAGTGCATAGCTGTTGTTTGTGGGGGGGCCCCAATACAAAAAAATCCCTAGTGGGACAAGCTGGTGACCCATGGTGTTGAGGAAATGGCGGCTTTAAAATTGGCTGCATAATCTCACCCAACACTTGGCACTAAATATTGTGGCTTTTTAAATGTTTTTTCAATAAAGCTCGAGAGTCAAATATTAGGGAATAAACCTGTTTGATCCACACAGCAATGGAGAAATGATCACCTGGCCCTCTTGTCTATCTTCTCCAATGGAAAAGACCATGCATCTTTTAAGCCCATCCTTATTATCTCTGTGTCACTCTATCTTCCTCTGAGTTGGCCTAGAAAACTCTATAGTCCACTCCATTGGTGGTCCCAGATCAAAACACAAATAAATCTCCCACAACAGATTGGTGACAAAGAAGTAAGCAAAATATGCAAAATTCATGCCCATATGAATTATATGTCCACACAGATGAGATGAGAAATAAGCAATCAAAATATATTATGTGTCTGAAAGTAAATTATTATGAAGAGTACAGAGAGTAAATGTGAAAAAAAGGAATAATGCCTAATGTTGTGTCAAAGATGTTTTGAGTAATGGGGTCTCCTGAGAAGACAGCACTGAGAATTATTTCAAGGAAGGTGTAGATGAGCTATGCAGACAGCAAACATAAAGAATGCCTAGTGTTCTCCAACACTGATTCCTTCCACCACATCAAGGACTTAGACCAAGCACAAGCTCTGGATAGTATTGACTTTGTCCAGTTTTTGTGTGTACATATTTTACAATCATTGTATATTTAACAATCACCTCCACAGCAAATGAATTCAGTCATGTCTAATACATGATCTAAGACTGTCTATCATAAATAAATATGTTATAGGAAATGTAGAATCATTTTAACCAGAGAAAAAATTCAGATACATAATTTTTATTTGTTTATGAGCAAGGAAATTTTGCACTAAATAGTTCTTATGATTACAACTATAGGATCACATAGTGTGGGATAGAACATCAAATGATTGCCAGCTTCACAGAGCAAACCTTTGAAGACCAGTCGAAATAAACACACTTGGGTTAGAACTACACAAACAAGTTGGAAGGCCTTCCTCCTTGCACAGCTTTTGTTGGTTACAACACATTTGCAAATAAGTGAGGCCAGCTGTCAGCATGTCTCTGACTGAGGTCACAGCTCTTTTTCATAATTATTAATATCCTATCTCTTCCTTGTTATTTATGTATATGTCTGTGTCTTGGTGCATGTGACTGTAGAGGTAAAGGGGGAAAGGGGACAGCAGATTCTCTGGGACTGGAGTTCTGGGGGTGGGGTGGGGCTTGAGCTGCCTGATGTGTGTGTGTGTGTGTGTGTGCTGGAGCTGAAGTCTGATTCTCCAGAGGACCAGCAAGTGCTCTGCTCTTAACCACTGAGCCATTTCTCCTGCTTTTCTAATACGTTTTTATTTATATCAGAACCTACACAGCACCAAAGGTAGACCAAACACAAGGTGATCTTCAGTGACCACGATGATGGAGACAGTGACCATGGCAATATTGGCCATTGTTTTTAACAGTCACCTAAAGCAGATGTTGACTTTTATTGGCTTTCTTTACTCCATAAACTAGACATTAAACATTACTCTTTGACCAAAAGAAAATCCTCAGATCTAATGCATTCTGTGTCACTTGCTTACGATGACACTGCTGTGGAGGGGTAAACTCAGTATGCAAAGCTAGACCTGATTTCAATGCCCACTGCCACCGTATATGAACAAACATCGCAGTAAAAGCATCCTTGAAGCCGGGCGGTGGTGGCTCACGCCTTTAATCCCAGCACTCGGGAGGCAGAGCTAGGCGGATCTCTGTGAGTTCGAGGCCAGCCTGGGCTACCAAGTGAGCTCCAGGAAAGGAGCAAAGCTACACAGAGAAACCTTGTCTCGAAAAACCAAAAAAAAAAAAAAAAAAAAAAAAAAGCATCCTCGAAACCAAGAGCCTCTTCAGCTATCTTTTAGCCATGAAGGCTGTTGCATAAATCCTAAATGGTCTTATAATAAAAATAAAAATAACCCGGAGCCAGATATTGGGGTAAATGCTGAAAGATCAGAGAGACAAAGGAACAAGTTACAGCCTCTTCTCACCTCGCCACCTCCACGAATCCTCTGACTGAACGCCTCTGAGTCCTCAGCCGAAAAACCTTGTTCCCGTCTCCTCATACATTATAGGCCTTTCTCTGCTCAGCCATTTCACTTCCTATGTCAACCTTCTTAGTGCTGGGATTAACGGCGTGTGTGCTTCCCAAATACTGATAGCAAAGGCATGAGATCTCAAATGCTGGCATTAAAGGTGTACGCCACCACTGCCTGGCCTCTGTGTTTAATCTAGTGGCTGGCTCTAGTCCTCTGCTCCTCAGGCAAGCTTTATTTGATATAAAATATATCATCGCAGAAGGCAAACTGGAATTGCTTATTTTCAGGGAGTGTATACTCTGAGGGAAGGATCTTCTGTCTCCAGAGTTTGTTGAGAACAAGGAAGGCTCTGGTCTAGGAACTACGCCTAGAGTTTAGCTGACCGTACTTTGAACCCTCACAGCGCCTTACGGACACAGGCCAAACTCCTCCAGCTGAATCACCAGATGTCTTCATGCATTTGTTTTTCCTGTGGATGTGAAAAACTACCAAAAACTTAGTGGCATAAACCAAAATATATGTGCCCCCCCCTCCGTCTCTCTAGTTCTGAAAGACAGAATTGCCTCTCCCAGAAGCCCCAGAGGATGCTTTGGTTGCAGCTTTGCGAATCCTCCTGCACTCCTTGGCCTATGAGTCTGATACTGACTTCCACCATCACATCTACTCTTAGTCTCCCAGGCCTCTCTGCTTCCAAAAACATTTGTGATCACATTGGTTTACCCAGATACTCTAGAATACTCAAGAGTCGTAGCTCAATCAAGTTTGTTTTCTGCCAAGATTTGTACAGTTTTGAGGGAGCAAACTTCCTGTATAGCCCACTTACCTTAGCTATATTCTTGGCTGTTAGTTTGGGATGCATTTGATAGTTAATATTTCCAAACACTATCTCTTTACTCATTTTGGAACATATCTTAGATTTTTCTACTATTTCCCTGATTTGTGATACGAAGTTTTAGATAGCTTTATGTTAGGCATTTTTGATCAATAGCTTCTCAACGTTTAACTTCTTGAAAAATACATTGCTTTTTACTATTACCCTGAAAAATCCACTCCTTGGCTAATTATCTGCAAAATGACATCAGCTAGACTCAAGTTGTAAGTTAAAGAAATGTATTTTTGATCAATAATTATTAGATCTAACACAATTATTATATTATGACAGACAGACACATACAGAGAAAAAAAGAGAAGAAAAGAAATTGTTAGTATTGCAACTGAGAAAAACAAGGAGATTCTCAGACCCTGAATTCTATGTAAATATTGAATTAAAGGTCTCACGGTCCATATGCATGTAAGAGATAAGTGATCACATACAAAGACAGTGAGACATAATTCCAATGTCTTCTCCATGGGACAGCAAGATAAGTCAGAAGTTTCTTAGTCAACTACCTGAAGAAATAGCCATGTTGACACCAGATAAATATACTGTAAATATCCAGTATAAAATGAAAATTATAAAAAATTTATTTTATTTTTAATTCTCTGCCCTGCCTCTGGTGTGTGTGTATGTGGGTGGGGGGAGGTATGTGCATGTGAGTGTAGGTACCCATGGAAGTCAGATGCGTTGGGTACCCTAGAACAGTTATGTGTGAATAATTATAAGCCATCCAATGTGGGTGCTGGAAACCAGACTTTAGTCATTTGGAAAAATAATACATAGGCTTAATAGTGAGCCCTTTCTATAGGCCTGAAGTGAAGTTCTATTTCGTGTTACAATGTGGCAGAACCTCAGATGCACAGTGCTTAGTAAAGAGAAATCAGACACAGAAGAACATATGTTGCACAATGCCATTTATATAAAGCATCTCAAGCAGGCAGCTATAGAGATTCAGAAAAATCAATTGGTGATTTTTTTTTTAAGACTGGGCAGAGAAAGGTGAGAGCGGGAGGGAATGGAAAAGGATTATAAATGGTCATGAGAATTATTTTTGGAATGATGAACCTGTTCTAATATTGAATGATGGTGATGGCTATGCATTGTCTGTAAATTTACTATGAATCATTGTGTCCTGTGCCCCAAATGAGTGACTTTTATTACTATAAATTATGCTTTAATAAAACTGCTACTGAAAGAAAAGTATAATGTACTACTTGTCCAACAAAATTTATTTTAGAATATACATTATTTTAAAATCAATATATAATAATACTTGGTTTAGGGTTATGTAATGAGAAGAATTATAAGCAGCTTAATATGTTCAACAAAAGAGACTGGTAAATTATAGTTGAGCCATGTGATTAATTCTATGTAACTAAGAAGATGATAAAATCATGTCTAGAAGACTTATGGTGTGAGAAAATGTTCATGCTATACACCAAAATAAAATACTGATAAATCTCTATGATTTATGACTTCAAACTTTTAGAGGATATAAATGTTTGTTTGCACATAGAACATGTTATTAACCTTTCAAGCTGTGCCTAATACCCATGTAGTAGATTTAGTTCATAGAAGTGTATGTTGTTATGACTATTAGTTGTTCTAATTCTGATCCAGTTGACACAGAACATGAAGAATAGCACCCTTCTACTTCCTAGTGCAAAGTCTTCTGAGCAGCAATGACAGTAATGAGATAGATGAAAATATATGAATTCTTAATTACTGCTGTAATTGGCAATGATTGAGACAAACCGCTGGAAGAAACAAATACATGTCATATCCCAATGTTCTCTTCCAGGCAGGTCTCACCAAAACAATTTACATCTAATGCAAAATCTTTCCTCAAGATTTCATACTCTGACACTCTTCCCTGTCAGAAAAGATGTTGTCTACTTCTGCTGTTTATTTCAGTTGCAAGTGTGTAATTGGCTTGTTTCTATTGTCTAATTAGATGTCATTATCAGATACTAGCCCAATGGCTAGACCTACAGAAAGAAGGGTAAGCGTGTTTCAGTCACTACGCTTTGTTTAACTCATGCAAAGTTTCCGTCCTCCTCGTTCGCCTCTTCACAAGTTCTCATTAACCTGTTCACTTCTTTCTTAAATGTTATTTCCACCAATTAACCTTGATAGCACACTCTCCTCCAACGCATCTGATTCATAGTATCCTTCTGATCTATTTGCACAAAATCACTAGGTATAAATCTGAACATTCAATAGTGGTTACCTCTTGGTAGAATAATTACAGAATGCTTTTATTTTCCCCTTTTACTATTTTGCATATGCCACATGAAGTTTCATTTCACATACATTCTGAAGCTCTTTGCATTTGTAATCTCAGAGGGGATGCTAGATCATTCCCTGCCCATTACATTAGTTACTTCTCTCTCCTTTCAGACAAAATCCCTGACAGAAACAGTTTGTGGAAGAAGTTGATTTTGGCTCAGAATTTCCCACCATGGTGGGAACAGCACGAGGGGACTGTATCCTGGCAAAGGTGCATGGTAGAAATTTCCCAAATTTTGGCAGATTAGGGTCTAGAACCAGAGGTGTATATAACTTTTAAGGTCTACCTCCAGCAATCCTTCTCTGCCACAAGTCCCAAAGGTTCTAGAACCTCATAGAACAGGAACATCAGCTGGGGGCCAAGTGTTCAAACTTATGAGCTTGTGGGGGGGGACATTTCACATTAAAACCACAACACCCATATTTCCTTTGCTCTTCAATGCTTAAAAAAATGTCTGTAATCAATAACAAACTGGTGCAGATTTTCTTAATGTTGGCACTATTGACATTTCGAGATGGATAGTTCTTTGTTGTAGGGAATGAATGTATTGTCATTATACAATTGTTAGTATTATCCCAAGCCATGATCCATTAAATTCCAATAGCATCCTCCATTTGTGACAATTAAAAATATTTTAGACATTGCGCCAAATCTGCTGCAGGTGTGTATGTGTGTGTCCACCTATATGGCTAGTTAAAAGTCACCATTTTATAAGTTTTTTTCTGTTCTATGGGATTTCAATTGTGTATGTTTGTATCTAATTTCTCCAGGGATATAGAAAGTAGAATCCTCTGAAGGCAGAGTCTGGCCTCCATTGTCTGTAAATATCCTGATGAGCCCCCATGCTCTTTGTCACCTGAGACCTAAGAAACAGAGCACAATTTTCTTGGTAAATACTTATGGGCACAGAAATTTCATAATCTCCAGGTGTCTGTATGCCTTCTGCCAACCTATTTATTCTCAAAACTTTGACAGAAGTGAGGATGGGCAATAAATAACCATGATAATGTCAACACCCACTGAGGAACGAGTATTTTATTGCAGATCATTACTTGCTACACACAACTATGTAGGATTTTGATATCTGTGTTAGCCTCTGTGTATTGTATTCACCCTTACAAACCAGTGTGTATGTGTGTGCATGTGTGTGTTTGTGTGTGTGTGTGTGCATTAATTTATTTTTACAGAACAGTCTTTCCAGTATGTTTTCATAGGAAACTCTTCACCTTAATGCTCTAAGGTCATTATGAACTTTAGAGACTTGGTATGGGAATGTTTCATTAGTACAAATATTTATTTTCTTCCAAATATAAGTAACTGGAGTGTATACGCATATGTGTAATTCACAAGTAAATGAAATGCTTGTGAATCTACTAGTATTTTTTCAATTTTAAAGCTCAATTGCTTGTCAAATCAGTAATTCACAGTATGCCCATGAATAAGCCCCATGTAATGACCAACCCAAAACCTGTCTTCAGATTATGCAATAATTTTAAAAATACTTTTTATTATCTAATAATGCAAACCTTAAATTCACTTCCTTGGTAAATACGGAGCTACCAGATGCTTTCTGTAACTAAACAAGAGCATAAAACTTGAATAATTTATCACGAGGTACCTAATTTTCATCTTTCTATTTAGGATTTGCGGAATGATGATCGTGACTTCAGATGTCGTATGCTTTCTGCCTCACACATCCTCCTCAACTCTGGATGGAAAAAAAAATCTGTTCTCTTGTTTTATTTCTCCTCTGCCTTTTAAAAATCCTTCACTACCTAGGGCAGACTTAGTCGTTGCCCTGGTGCCCTTCCACCCACTTTCTGCCTCTATCATAGTTCCCGTTACAGTGTACCATGGTTACTTCCCATGTTGCTTTGTCCCTCTGAACCTATATTGTATCAAAGGGCAAAGAGCATTGCGACTTTGGCTTGTAATAAGTAGTTATTAAATAACTGGTTTGTTGCAGGTGCCCTGCTGGAAGACAGAAACGGATGAGTTTCTGCTTAAAGCTGCCTACCATGGCAATGTCTTGAATGTGTCTGTCTTGACAGGGATTCAGGGAAGGATCACTAAAAGAAGTGGTGCCTACATTGAGTTTTCACAAACAGAGGGGCACCATTGCACTGAAGGGAGGTTAGGAGAGTGGCTCGTAAGAAGCCCTGGGTGAGGTCAGGCGCATGGCGAAGGCTACAGGCTTCAGGCGTCAAATCTGGGTTGTGGAAAGTTCCACTGGGGAATGTTCACTTCTTGGCTCCGATTCTGTTTCTTCATTGCTTGGATCCTTGACATGAGCAAGCCTTATAATGGGTGAAGTCTCAGTCTTACATGAGTTTGATTTGACGAGGTCATCTGCGCCGTCTTAAAATGGAGGAAATGCAGATCATAATTGTCTAGGTTACAAGGATTTAGTACATGCTGGAGGGAAAAGGTAGACTTCAAGGAAGTCCCTACTTGGCTAAGGAGGCGATAAAGATAATCTCTTGGGATTAGTTAACGAGGGCAGAATAGTGGGAATGGGGAGCGGATATAAACAAAAATTCTGGCAAAACACAGATGAAAGTTACATATTGCAAATGTCTGGTGTTCCAATCTGCACCTACATTTTTGGTGCATTTTTTTTTTGGTTCAGCATGAAAAAAGATAAAGGATTATGTAGATTAAATGTTGGAAATATTTGGCTGGAGTGTACTGTATCTTCACTCTACAATAGGAGGTAAAAAAAAAAATAAACAACTGTGGGTTTTGACAAACAAGTATCGAATACCAATTTTTTCTTTCCTATATTCCTTTCCTCACCCAGCTCCACACTGTGAAATATAAACACAGGTTTGTGCTAATACAAATGTAGGTCATGGACACAATTATGTTAATAATAAGAGAGAAGTGTTGCAGAGGAAGACAAGAATAATGTGCATTTTTTCATTATATATAAAAGATAATCAGCCCTGACCTTCTACAATTAACAGCAACAATGGAGCTCTCTTCCTTTTTTTTTCTTTTTTTCTTTCTTTCTTTTGATACAGGGTCTCATTTTGTTGCTCAAGCTGCCCTCAAGTTTATGATCCTCATGCCTCACAATAGCTGGGATTGCAGATACATGTCACTGAGCAATCACTGTAAGTAATGGCAGGGTGGTATAAATTGTAAGTTTGTCATTTATTATAGTATATATCTTCATTTTTATGTTGCTTGCTGGAATTAAAATCTTTATTTTGAAGTATTGTATTTCTTCAAGTAATTATGAAAGTAAAAGATGGGTACGACATAATTTAGAAACACATAATGAACAAAAATATTCATAGTTAATTTATCATTAGAAAAAAGGCTTTATGGAATCCTTAAATTATATCTGGGAGGCCTAAACCATAATAATTAGCAGAAATACTGAATTTGAAATGACTGCTTTCCCAGATGGAATACTGCTACTTGGATCTTTGGAGAAATGTTTTGTGGAAGTAGCATAATTACAGATAGACAGCACACCCCCACCCCTATTTTTTAGGGAAATGGTCCTTAGCATATAATGACAACTTCAGTATGTTGCTTTTTCTGAAGAAGGAGAAAATTATTATGCCTTAGAGTTAACTGCCATAGCTTTTGTATTTGATGTGGGAATAATTTAAACAGCAGTTCAGTAATGGTTACATTATTACAGTTCTTTTTAAATTGTTTATTAGCATGGTTTGTCTTGATTTATTCTGTGATATAGTCACAGCAACAGTAACCAAATGTTAAGGCAAGAGAGGGGCTTCTTTCTACAAGCAGGTAGCATAGCTACCTGGGGGGGAGACTCTAAATAGAGGCATTGAGATTCATAGAACCCTGAAAGGGAAACAGAAACCTCATAGGATTTTAGCCATCATCACATTAGGAGAAGACAGAGGCAGGAACCACACTCCTTGGAGGAAGCTTTCAGGGGGAATATCCTTGGAAGAGCTGGGACCAATTGTCAGATGTCCAAGCACATGCCCCAGAGTGCACGTGGCAAGGATATTTGTTCTAAGAACCTGCTCAGAATTGCTCTGATGCCAAACTATTTGGGCCATGATAGGATTTACTGTCAAGATAATACCTCTCATTTATTTTATGCACCATACTTTTAATATGCTATAATTTTTCTTATATTATTCTTTTAAAATAGATCGAATATGTAGGGCATGTAGTCAATGCTTAAAATGACAGGAAAGGAAGGAAAATGAAGACCATGTCTGTTTTACATCTTTGTTACTTGTCTCATCTAGTGATATACACAACATTGTGTAGGCTTTAAAAGTTACTTTTAGGATATCATTACATAGGTGCATCAGCATGAACATGAGAGATTATAAAGCACTTGTAGGAATTCCAAATTCAGTTATGATCCTACATCTTTGCTCTGTTCATTACTACCACTTTATTTGTAAATTGCTGCTTTGGATACATAGAGAATGATGGTATTTATTAGGAATACCACTGTTCCACATTGTAGGCTCATCAGATTTAAGAAAGAGAATACCTAAAGCAGAATTGGGGTGGCCATGCTTAGTAAAATGGAAGCTGTAAGCAGGTTGAAGGTTAAGATAGATTATATGGAAATAAGATATTTTTTAAAGTCCTTTTTTATGTGTATGAGTATTTTACTTGCATGTATGTCTGTGCACCATATGCATGCAGCGCCCACAGAGGTCAGAAAAGAGTGTAGCTCCCTTGGAACTGGAGTTACAGATGGTTGAGGGCTGCCATGTGAGTGTTAGAAACCAAATTAGGGTCCTCTGCAACAGTAGCAAGTGCTCTTAACTGCTGAGCCATCTCTCCTGCTCTGCAAATGAAATATTGATGTTTTAGTCCTTTCATGGGGTGGGAGGGGAGGATAGAAGATGGTATAAATACTGACAGGAATTTGTTTCTTTACCACAAGACACACTCTGTGGCTCTCTGACAGGCAAAGTTAGTAAAAGGAGGGTGATGATTGTACAAGCAACTTACAGATTTCAAAGCTTGGAGTGAATCTCTTCCTAAACCTAAGGAGAAAGCCAAACACTCTAGCCTTAGTAAGATCTATAGGGTACTTTAAAGGTATTGGGTAAAGGTGTATTGTGGTGGTATTGTGTTCCAAAATATTGTGTACCTTAACAAACTTATCTGGGGTCAGAGACAGAACAGCCACAATATGAAACAGAGGTTAGGCAGTGGTAGCACACGCCTTTAATCCTAGCATTCCAGAGACAGAAATCCCTCTGGATCTCTGTGAGTTCAAGGCCACATTAGAAACAGCCAAGCATGGTGACACAGCCTTTAATCCCAGGGAGTGGTGGTAGAAAGCAGAAAGGTATATAAGGCGTGAGGACCAGAAACTAGAGGCATTTGGCCTGGGTAGGCATTTAGCCTGGTTAGGCATTTGGCCTGGAGAAGCATGTGGCTGGTTAAGCTTTCAGGCTTCTAGCAGCAGTTCAGCTGAGACCCATTCTGGATGAGGACTCAGAGGCCTCCAGTCTGAGGAAACAAGACCAGCCGAGAAGTTGGCCAGGTGAGGTTAGCTGTGGTTTGTTCTGTCTCTCTGACCTTCCAGTGTTCACCCCAATACCTGGCTCAGGTTTGATTTTATTAATAAGAACTTTTAAGACTCATGCTACAGTGTATGAAGTGAAATTAAAATGACATAAGCTATCTGATCCAAGCAAAGCAACTTCTTCAAAACTGTGGACTCTTCCTTCTAGAAACACACCATGCCTAACCTGACTCTAAGTGAGACAGAAAAATCTCATGAAAACCCCAAACTCAAACAGGCAAAGGTGAGACTTTGGGTTTCTGGTCTATCAGTTAAGGGTGTTGGAGTTCATTACTTTATCCTTCCTAACAAAGACAGAGCTGAACAAACCAGAAAATAAGTACTTCTTTCTCAGATCCCTCAGAGCAGTGAGAGTGGCTGCAAAATCCTACAACCCCAACTGAAAGAATGTCAAGTGAATGCCAAAACTTGGGTAATACATGATTTCAGGTTTAGGTTTCACAAGTTTGAGAGCTAAGAGCTCCAGGGAAACCCAGACATAAGATGAGGAAGCTCTGGCTTTCACAAGCTTCACTTCTGGACTCTCATCTTGGTTCTCAGAGTGGAAACTGGGTGTGATTCCTCCCACGTGACTGCAGAAAGAGAAGAAGATAATTGAGTACAGTACAGCAAAGCGTGCTTGCATTCCTAAGGCCATCTTCAAAGGAAACCATGTTTCCAAAGTACCTAAATTACATAGGTTTATTCATAATCTCACCAACTTTAGGCAAGGGGAATATTGAACTATATCCCACCCAGCCTTCCATGTAGGGAATCAAAATTCCAAATGCCAGTTCACTCTAGTCATCCTGTCCATCTTAATAAGGGAAATGTAAGGTGCAGTTGTGAAGTTCACAGTGCAGAAGCAAAGACTCCACACTTCATCAAAGACTACAGAAGATCTCCTACACTCCATCATTACATCACTAATGCTCATCTTCTGCTATTGCCCTTCTTACCTAGTATAGCCATCCAGGAAAAAAATTTAAACTACACTATGCCAAAAAAGGAAAAAAGAAGAAAGAAAGAAAGAAAGAGAGAGAGAGAGAGAGAGAGAGAGAGAGAGAGAGAGAGAGAGAAACACAGCTTAAAGAAACAAAGCAATAATAAAAACCAGCCTCAGATACAGCATGGGAATGAAAATTAAGTTAACAATTTAAAACAACTACACAGTCTTAATGTTTCTTGATAGAATATTGCAAGATGGATACTTTATGATGAAGAGATTTATTTCTCATAGTTGTGGGAGCTTGGATGTCAAAGACCTGCATCTAATGAAGGAAGAACTTTTTGCTTCATCATACCATGTCATAGAGCAAGGTGGAAAGACAAGAAATATGTGCTTGAGAAGCAAAGACAAAGGCCAAACTCACTTTTTAGTGAAGGAACCACTCCTAGGACAATGTATTCTCATTATGAAGAAACTAATCCATTTACTAAAGACAGAACTCTCATGGACTAATTACCCCTTAAACTAAACATCCTGGCACTGTGCCATAAGGGATTGAGCTGCTACAACATGAATTCCGTAAAACATCAAACTGTGGTACATGACTAGTGCCTTAGTTACTTTTCTGTTGCTATGATGAAACGCCATGACCAAGGTGACTCACAAAAAATAATGTGTAACTGTGCTTGCTTTTTCCAGAGGGTTAGAGTCCAGGATGGCAGAATGAGGGCATGGGAGAGAAGACGTGGTAACAGAACCTCTCCCATCTCAAACTGCAAGAAGGTGGTAGAGAAAACTAACTCCGAATAGTGTGAGTCTGTTAAAATCTCAAAGCTTGCTCCAGTGACATACTTCATCCAGCAAGGCTACACTTCCTAATTGTTCCCAAATGGCTCCACCAACTGGGACCAAATGTTCAAACATATGAGCCTTGTAGGCACCATTCTCATTCACACCACTAGGACTCGTATAGCACTGGCTCTATTGAGAAGGCTTCAGGGGATAAAGCAATTACAAGAACTGATGGGTAACGGAGGCACACACATTGAAGTCCTAAGAAAAAAGAAGAAATGTGAGGGTTAAAATGCAACTCAAAGGAAGAACGGCATTGATGGAATCATTGACAGACAGGTATAGTTTGCACGAGACATATGAATAAGACTACAAAATTATTGAAATATGTAAAATAAATAAATATATGGAGAGCGCTTATATGTTTATGGATAGGAGGATTCACGATGTTACTTCTTCCAATTTGCTTAATAGATTTTTTTTTATAAATCCCAATCATAGGAATGAAGAGAAGACTCGGTAGTTAAGAGCACTTGCTGGTGTTGCAGATAAACTGGGTAGAGTTCCCAGTACCCACCTGGCAGCTAACAACTGTCTGTAACTTCAATTCCAGAGAGTCCCACTACCTTTTCTGGCCTCCATAGGCACCAGGCACACATGGTACACATACATACATGCCAACAAATGCTCAAACACATAGACAAATAAATAAATAAATCATAATAAAATGAAAACCCCAGAAAGGTAGTGTATATAATTAACGAACTGGATCTTAATTATATGAAGTGAAATGTAGATCAGCCAACATTTGAAGGGGAAGTTGGAAGATCAACATCATCCAGTGTCAAAGCTTACTGAGCAGCTGTGTTAATCACAAGAGCATGATATTAGTAAAGCAGCAGACAAACAAGTCAACAGAATAGAACAGTGGGGCCAGAAGTAGCCCTCCATAGATGTCTAATCTTTCAAAAAGGAGCAAAGGGAATAAAATACAATGAAGGCAGATCTTCCACATGGAGCTGTAACAACTGGAAATGAAGAGAGTGAATTTTTACACCACTTCCCTAAACTATCTCAACATAGATCTGGAACCCAAATGTAAAACTCCCAGTAGATTACATAGGATAAAACTTTAGTAAATTAGGGCCTGACAGTAATACCAAAAGTCACAAACCATGAAAGAAATATGGATCAGCTAGACCTTATTAAAATAAAAAACTTCTCACTTTAAAAAACAATAACTTTCCACTGCCAATAGATGAGAGGGCAAGAAACAAACTCGAAGAAACACATACATTTGCAAAACATATATGAATACTGTTATCCAAACTTGCAATGAAACTTACTTTTAAAATTCTCAATGAGAAAATGGGCAACTGTTTAACATGGATGTCTGATAGAATACTGCCTCACTGAAAAATATATTCTGATCCTAAATAACCTAACAAAAAGATGTTCATCATAATATGCTATTAGGAAATAACAGACTTGATACCACCAAGCACCTATTGGAATGCAAAAAAAGCTGAAATCTTAACAATATCAAGTCCTGGGGGGAGGTGGGGAGCAAAAAGAATTATCTTATTGTTGATGGGAATATATACAAGTGATACGACACTGTGGGGGGTCAGCTTGTCAATTTCTTGCAAAAATAAACGTAAATGACACATAATCCACAGTTTTCATACTTGGTGTATATTCAAATGAGTTGACTCTGTTTGTCCTCATAGAACCTAGAACCTGGAACATGAATGTGTTTCAAAGCTTTATTCTTAACTGCCCAAATTTGGAAGCAATCAAAAAGTCCTTCAGTAGATGAATGGATAAGCAAATGGTGGTCCATTCAGGAAATAGAACATTCCACATAAGCGAACCAACAACCAGGGAGCCTGCATGAGACTGACCTAGGCCCTCTGCATGTGTGTGACAGTTGTGTACCTTGGTCTTCTTGTGGGATTCCTAATAGTGGGAACAGGGGCTGTCTCTGACTCTTTTGCTGGCCTTTGAGACCTTACTCCTCATCCTGGGTCACCTTGCCGAGCCTTAATACATGGGGACGTGCTTAGTTTTACTGCAACTTGATTTGCTATGTTTTGTTGATACTCATGGGAGACCTGCTCATTCCTGAACAGAATGAATAAGGGGTAGATTGTGGGGTGGGAACAGAGCAGTTTGGAGGAAGGGACTGGGAGGAGAATGGGGAGGGAAACTGCAGCCAGGATATTAAATAAATAAATAAATAAATAAATAAATAAATAAATAAATAAAGACATAAGTGACTAGGCCAGCAAGATGTCTCAGCAGGCAAATGCATTGTACACACACACATACACACACACATACACACACACATACACACACACACACACACACACACACACACACGCACACACCATATATATACATACACTAATAATAAAAAATGTAAAACATTTTAAAAGATTTGTTTACTTTTATTTTATGTGTATGTGTGTTTTGCTGCATGCATGTCTGTGTACCTCATGTGTGCCTGGTGCCCACAGAAGCCCACAGAGTGTGTCAGATCTCTTGAACTTGAGTTATAAACAGTTCTGAGCCTCCGTGTGGGTCTGGGAATTGAACTTGGGTCCTCTACAACAGTAACCAGTGCTCTTAACCACAGAACCATCTTGGCAACTTTTCAAAAACATTTCTCAAGGGACTTAAATTACTAAGACAGGAAGATTTGTAAGAAACTTAACTGTAGATTATGGGTTCAAAGAAGACAATCTTTGTTCAAAAAGGAAAGCCCTATATATTGTATGAAAATTAACAGAAAATAAATTATCCATACTTGCCATGGTTGAAGGGAGAATGAGTTATTCTGTGAAGCTGCTTTGTGTGATAGCATAATGGTAAATACATCACATTAAATACTTCTCAAAACCTGAGGAATGTGCAATACCAAGAGAGAATTGCCTTATAAATCACACACTTGGGGAGATAAGGCTGCATCAGTGTAATATATCAATCAATCGACCAATCAATCAATAATCTACTCCTACTACTCTGGTGCATGGTTTTGATTGTGAGAGGGGCTCGTCAATTGTTAGGGTGGAGAGATACAGAAAGACCTCTTCACCTTTGTCCTGGTTGGCTTTTTATCAATTTGATGCAGCTAGGGTTATTTGGAAGAAGAACCTCAGTTGAGAAAATGCCTCTAACAAAATGGCATGCAGGCAAATCTGTGAGGCATTTTCTTGATGATTGATGTGGGAAGCCCAACTCACTGCAAGTGGTGCCATCCCTGGGCAAGTGGCCTGAGTAATTTAAGCAAACAGTCTGTGCAAGCCCGTAAGAAGCATCCTCCAGGTCTCTGCCTTCAGTTCCTGCTCTGACTTCCCTAAGTGATTGAGTTTGACCTGACAGTTGTGAGATGAAATTAACTCTTTCCTCCTCAAGTTGGTTTTGGTCATGGTGTTTTATAACAGCAGTATAAAGTACCTAAGACAATCTGCTTCTCAATTGTTACAAACCGTGAGTTTAAAATAGTAAAATGCACTTGAAAAATAAGCAGTAGGCATCAACATATATTTAAAGAGTAGATGTGGGACATGATTATCACATGAAAAGATGCTCTGAATGCAAGTGAGATGAGCCCTCACATCAGAGAAAGGTTTTTGAAGATACAGAATATCTATAAAACCACGTACAACATCACACACAGATCACATGGAGAATACTGCCAGCTCCATAGATAGGACAAAGAGTCAGCTTTATGGGTCTGGAGGAGGAAAAATAAAAGAGAATCCTTATTCTCCTTCTCAAGAGTTTGCAAGAGATCCTTGGATCCCAGCAGACCACCTCTAGAGAGAAGGCATGAGACCAAGTAATGAGGATTCACCACTGCATCTGTAGTGGCTAAATCATGTCCCTTTTACTCCTAGAAATGTCTTGGCTCTGTATAGAAATCTCAGAAATACATCTGAGCAGATAGATATTTGGTTATCCACTACTTTAGTCTATTGGTATCTTGGGCTTAGATATTAATTTGAGTTAGGAAGAACAGAAAGTGACTTGCCCAGCTAAGCTGGAGGACTGTGATTTATGCTCAGCACAAAAGCAAGTGCATACATGCCCTAACTTAATTACAAAGCTGAGTAATTGCTCTGGTGGTGAGTCTAATAAATTAAATTCTTGTAATGTGCACAATCATATTTTCAATAGAAATTTGCAGTACATGGCAAGAATAACCAGAAATTCCTTCCCTGGCTTCAGGGTAGCCACAGTCTTATGATCATGATATCACAATTACACTTCATTTCAGAATAACTGAAGGTTTATAACAATAAAATACCTCTCTATTCAGTTCACCAGATATTGATTGAGTGCAGCTCTGTAAATAGCAGAATTCTAAACTGGGGATAGGAGGCAAATAAAACAGACAGATATCAAGTGCAGGAAAAGACAGATAATAAACACTTGTAAGCAAAATATGAGTGAGAATGTGATAAGTGCTGTAGGATTTAGGCCAGGTAGATTGTAATTTAAGGCAACATGACAGGGCAAGACCATCAAGAAAACGACAGAGATTGCCATGTGTAAATATGAGAAGTAACACACACAGGCACAGCAACCAAGTTGTAGGTAAGGTGCTTAGAATACTTTGTGGTTTATCCTCAAAATATGAGAATAAAGGTAAAATGGTGATTCAAATATTTTATCCCCTGAAATGACCATGTCCTAATCCCTATGTGTATATTATAATAGATGTCAAAAATCAATTCAGCAGTAACTGATGGAAGCAGATGCAGAGATCCACAGCCAAGCACCAGGCCAAGCTCTAGGAGTCCAGTCGAAGACAGAGAAGAGGGATTCTATAAGCAAGATCATGTTGGTGAAACCTACAGAGACAACCAAACCAAACTAGTGGGAACTTATGAGCTGTGGACCAATAGCTGTGGAGCCTCCATGGGACTGGACTAGGCCCTCTGCATAGGCAAGACAGTTGTGTAGCTTGACTTGCTTAAGAGGCCCCCTGGCAGTGGGATCAGGATCTATCCCTGGTGCATGAGCTGGCTTTTTGGAGCCCAGTGTCTATGGTGGGACATCTTACACAGCTTTGGTGCAGGGGGCTTGGACCTGTGTCACTGAATGTACCAGGCTATGCTGACTCCCCATGGGAGGCCTTGCCTTGGAGGAGGTGGGAATGAGGAATGGGTTGAGAGGGAGAAGGCTGGTGGGTAGGAAGAGAGGGGGATCTGTAGAAGTATGTAAAAGGAATAGAAAATTTCTTAATAATAAAAAAATGAATGTTTCTAAACAGCAAATCATCAAATGGGGGCCGTGACTTACACAGGTGAGTCAGGCCAAACATCAAGCTTCTAAAACAACAGAGGAGATTGATGTGGTATGATACTGACCTGCAGATTGAATAAGGCAGTCCTGGGCCAAGGAACAACAAACAGCAGCTTCTAAGAGCCGGAAAAAGCCCTAATTTTAGACTAGTGAGACCCGCATCGGTCATGGGCGGCATTTTCCATGAGAAATAAAGTTGTGTGACTTTAAGCCACTACATTTATGGTAGTTTATTGCAAGGAAAGTTTGTTCATTATAGAATGTTCGTTATAGAAAGTAAACAGAAATCTAATGCAGACAATGAAATAGAGTGCTAGAGAGGGCATTAAGGGGTTTTGAATGCCACTGTCAGGAGCAGGTTTCTAGTGAGTGAAGAAAGGAAGAATTGCAGATTTTGAACCCCAAAATAATGTGATTTGACAGGTTCAAAGTGGATCCTTGTGGCTGTTAAGCGCAGAGTAAACACAAAAGGGAAAAGAGACAAATGTCGTGAGAGTTACAGTCATCTTGGGGCTGAAGGTGGCTGACACTGAGCAATGAGAAGCAAATGGATTCTGCTGTCATTTAAAGGTGGAGATGTTGAGATTTCCCAACCAATTGGAACCTGAGTCAAGGACAAAGAGAAATGTTAAGAGAGGAAGCCAAGTGTTTGGTCTGAGCACAGGAGAAGTTTGCTGAGACATGTCTTCTGGATATGATCAGAATTTTGACTTTAGAAAAGTTTGAGATGTTTTACAGCCAGTTGGATGTACATGTCCTTACAATTCTCGAAGAAGGTTTATGCTGGATAATAATAATAATAAAATCAAAGTTCCAGATTTATCAATTTGGACTTAAGAGATCATCAAAGGCCTGGAACAGGTAGAAGAGAACCAAGAAATGGTCTTTTGTCTGGTATCTCTTGCAGTTGATAAATGTCTAACATTCAACACAATAAATTACCATGATAGGCAATTACTTCACTGGACTCCTCCTGAAAAGAAGCCTGCTCAGTCCATGAGATTTATGATGACTAATCAGCTTGCCAAACACCTGATGTGAAATAATCGTAAGAAGCTCATGTCCATACCATGTCAACAGTGACTTTTCTGAAATAAAGTTCAAAGAGCCCCACCATCAAAACTGGTCTGTGTAACAAACACGGATGCAAACAACTCCCAACAGCTTCTGCAGGCTGCCCTGCTGCCCTTCTCTTGCCCCTCCACCTTGGCCTCCGTTGCCCTCATCTCTCGATCTGCATTAATTTGCATGTACCTTTTAATTGGTGCAGAAAGCTAGTCAGTCCATTTCACTAATGTGACTCCTCAGGAAGGTGACTGGAAGAGAGAAAAGTACCAGGATGACCACATTTTCTAGCTCTTAACTAATCATATCAGAACAGTACCTTAATTGTGGCATCTTAGGGAGAGCTAACACTCAGTTATCTAAACCTTCTGAGGACATGATGAAGTTTGCTGGCTCTGACTTATAATTTTATTTTATATTATTGTAGTTGTTAAAATAACAAAACTGGATGGAAAGTGTTTGTTTCGCACTTTCCTACTACATATATTATATGATTTTTTTTAAAATTTTACTCTCGAAAATACAATTTTTGCCTTTTTTTCCCTTTTAGAAGTTATATTTATAGTCAAGTGAAGAAAACTCAAAATGCAAAACAAAATTTCAAATTACTTACACAAACAACTGAAGCTTTTTACTTAAAATATTCTCCAAAATACAGTAACATTTTATAGTTGAAGCATAAGTGCTGACATCCCAAATGATTACAGTTTTACTCAGCGTGGTGTACTGAATGAGAAATGTCCCCAGAGGCTCGGTGGCACTATTTGGAGATGTTTAGGTGAGGAGGCCATGCTGAGGGTGGGCTTTGAGAACATATAGCTTCACCCTGCTTCCCGTTTACTGCTCTCTCTGCATCCTGCTTGAGGTGAAAAAATTATCTCTCAGCTTCTTACTCTTACTGCCAAGACTGCTGCTTGCTGCCATGCTTGTCCTAATCAACCAGCTTGCTAAATAACTGATATAAAGTAGTAAGGGGAAGCTCATGCATATGCCATGTCAACCATGACTTATCAGAAATAAGGGTCAAAGAGCCCCACCTTGAAAACCGGCCTGTGTAACAAACACCAACAACTCCTAATAGGAGTTGGATTCATCCCTCTGGAACCATCAGCCTTTATTCCCAAGGTACCTTTGGTCATGGTGTTTTATTATTAACTAATATACCCATCAAAGCTTTATTTATTTATTTTTTTAGGTAATAAGACTCATGAAATTTCCCTCCATCATATGGTTATTTTTAATGTACATATGAAAGATTTTGTGGCTCAATGTGATTATGGTACTAGTTAAAAAAGCATTTCAAAAAAATTTGGGGGGTGGTGGTTTCAAGACAGGGTTTCTCTGTGTAGCTTTGGCACCTGTCCTGGAACTCACTCTGTAGCCCAGCCTGGCCTCGAACTCACAGAAATCTGCCTGCCTCCCGAGTGCTGGGATTAAAGGTGTGCACCACCAATGCCCGGCTGCATTTCAAAAATTTTTAAAGCACAAATGGCTCTGAATAAGTGGTTCATCAGATATATTTTGGTGTAAAAATGAATGCTCTAGATACATGAAACGAGATAGAAGACTGCAATAGCCAAATGTGATTGCCGTGTTCCAATAAAGCTTTATTTATAGATACTTATATTTGGATTTCATATAATACTTGTAACATAAAAATGGTCTTCATTTTATTCCCACCCAAATCATTTAAACAAGTAAGACAATTGTAAGTTCATCGGTGATACAAAAGCAGGTGAATGAGTTTGATTTACAGGCCAAATTTCTCTTATCTGGCTCCAAATGTTGAGCCTTGAGACCTGGGTAAATGTCCTTATTGTGTAAATCGTTTACTAATAACTTCCCTGGACAGAGATGGGATGCCTGAATCAGGTTGATTCTTGCTAAGCCAGCACCAGTGTGTATTGTCACGAGCATTGCTTCCCTCTAAAGAGCAATCCCTTAATACAGGTGGACTTATTGGAAAGATAAACAAAATGAGAACACAGTAAGCAATGCGTTTAGCCTACCTGTCAGTGTGAACGTACACTAAAAGCAGTGATTAGATACTTTTGAGCCCAAAATTAATTTCTTGCTATCCTATATGGCTACAGTTGTTCTTCTTGTGAGACTCCTAACAGTGAAGGCAGGGGCTGTCTCTGACTCTGTTGCCTTCTGCTGGGACCCATTCCTCTTACTGGATCACTTCATCTAGCTTTAACAGAAGAGGAGGAGCCTAGTCTCAATGCAACTTGACATATCATGGCTGGCTGATATCCACAGGAGGCCCTCCTGTATCTGAAGAATAACAGTGGAGGAAGAGTGGATGGGGGTGTGGAGGTGTAGGGGGAAGGTGTGGGGTAGGGGAGGAATTGGGAGGAGAGGAGAGAGGGGAAAATTTGACTGGGATGTTAAAAAAAATAACCAGAAAGAAAGAAAGAAAGAAAGAAAGAAAGAAAGAAAGAAAGAAAGA
>CABHPR010145292.1:15085-28756 GCA_902168415.1 Peromyscus melanophrys
GTGTGTGTGTGTGTGTGTGTGTGTGTGTGTGTGTGTGTGTGTGTGTGTGTGTGTGTGTGTTTCGAATCAGTTTCTCTGTTCAGCCCTGGCTGTCTTGGACCTTGCTCTGTATATCAAGCTGGTCTGAACTCACAGATATCCGCCTGTCTCTGCCTCCTGAGTACTGGGATCAAAGGCGTGCTCTACCATCACCTGGCCATGAACCTACTTCTAATACCGTTAGCCTTAAGCTGTCACTGCCGTTGCCCGGCCTCTCACATATGGGCCGCAGTTCCCAAGAACACGTTCCTCTTACTGAGTCTCCCTAGCTTGCCCAGCTCAGCTGTCCACTTTTGGCATTTTCTGGTCTAATTTTGACAGGCGGAAGGGCTGTGCTGTGACTGTCCCCAGGGTGACTTGACCTCTGGAACTCCACAGGGCTGGTCAGTCAGGACTTAGAGCAACATGTTTCCCATAGGCAGCAGCCAGAGTCTCAACCCTATCTATTGAGGCTTCTTCTCTTCTCAGGATATCCTAATCTACTAACCAGATTCTCAAAGAACAGGTCAGTTGCAACATTCTGGCAATCAATAGATCAGATTAGAGAAACGTGTGTATGGAGGCCAGTGGTCAACACTGGGTGTCTTCATCAAGCAGTCCCCACCTTATTTTGGAGACAGTCTCTCACTGAAGCTGGCACTTACTGATTCAGCTAGACTGGCTGGCGAGCCAGCCCCAGGGATCCCCATTTCCTCTGCCCAGCACTAGGATTATAAGCCATTTCCTCTGCCCAGCACTAGGATTATAAGCCATTGCTGCTGTGCCCAGTTTTTTACATATGTGCATGGGGATCTGAACTCAGGCCCTATCTTGGTGTGGCAAGAACTTCATCAACAGAGCTATCTCCTATCCCCAGAGTAGAGAACTTCGAAGCATCTCCCCTCCATCGTCTTCAGCTTTCTCCTTTACGTAGCAGCTTGCAGAGCAACTCCTCTTGGGGTGAGCAGCTGACTGCCTGCCTGCTATGTTCCTTTTCTAAGGGGGAGGTTCTATTTTTGAACTTGTTATGTAGTTGAGGATGATCCCAAATTTCTGATCCTCTTGCCTCTACTTGGAGTGCTGAGATAAGAGAGGTGTTTCTGTCACACCAGTTTACCGTGCTGGGGTTAGAGCCCAGGGCTGCCTGCAGGCTCGGCAAGTGTTCTACCAACTAAGCGAGTCCCAGGCTGAAAGAGCTGTTGCTGCCCACCCCCAGCACTCTCCAAAACCCCAAAGTTCAAGCCTTCCTGTCACTCTCTCTGCTCCCCGTCCGTCAAGAAGCAAAATCTGCCACATGTCCCCACCACTGTGATGGTTAGAGTCAGAGTATGGCCCTGGGTTCGGGCAGCTCTTGTAAGCTAGGCCTGGCCACCACCTTCAATAGGCCAATTAGACAAAGAATGGTGAAGAGCAGAAAAAGGAGATTCATTCAGTGTGGCCAGATTGGGAAGAACAAATAAAGAGTCTGGGGACCGTCCTGACCCTTGTCCCAAGCCCATCGCCAGGGTCCTGACATAAGGTTTAAAGAGAAAGCAAGAGGTAAGGAGAGCTGAGCAGTCCTAGCCAAGGTCTGGCCCCGCCCATCATTGACCGGCCATTGCCTCGACTCCAATCTCTGCTGCAGGGTGACCCGACAAATTGTCAGAATTGTGTGAGATCTATTTCTAGGAGACAAGCACCCTTCTGGCTGCCACCCGAGTCCCAGCCTTTCCCCACTTTGCAGTATGTGACTCCCGAGAAATGTCCAGTTCCTTAGGGACCATTGTCTCAATAGTCTGGTAGCCAAATAGAGGAGCACAGGTGTCTCTTTAGAGTATCTTCGCTGCCAGGACGGTCACATGGTATTCTGCCCAATGACATGGGGCCACACCTTCCAAAACCATAAACCAAAATGCATCCTTCTCCCCTAAACTGCTTCTGGTGGGTATTTCGTCATGCCAACGAGTGAGTTTGGGTAAGGATACCGAGGGTTTCATAACACCTGAGCAGACCGAGCTCCGTTCCTATTTTGCCAGGTCCTTAGGGTTTCTCTTTACAATTTCCCCTTGGAAGAGCATTTCTCACCAAGAGCCAACAGATGGGTCAACACGGGCAGGAGTACTCCATTACAGCTAATGATGGGACCTGAGTACTTTAGAAGCTTTTACTAATTGAGCGCTGAATATCCCTATGAAGTAGGTAACTATTATTGTCTCCAATTACTGTCAAGGAGCTGAGTGGTGGTGACATTAAGTGGCTTGCCAGATCCGTGAAGCAAAGTTGTGGGCAGAGCAAGTTGGCTCCTGGAGGAAGAATTGCAGCCATGGTCACACACCAGAACTGGCCCGGAAGTTGGAAGACCCGTGTCCTAGTGACAGCTCTGCCAATAATCACTAGTTCTTTTTGTGTCTGTGCCAGAGGCAGTGGGGGTGTGGTGTGGTGGTGTGGCTGTGTGTTCAAATAACCCACCCTCTCTGGGGTTTTTCCGCTGCTGGTGGATATGACATTACCCCTGAAAGAGCATACATACTCTCCCTCCCTCCTTCCTCCCCTCCCCTCCTCACATACACACACACACAAGTACACACATGCACACGCGCACACACACACACACACACACATACACACACACAGGGCTGCTGATCGTTCTGAGAGAGCTAATCTTGAGGTGGGAAACAAAGATCTAATTAATTTTAAAATTTTATTATTATTATTATTATTATTATTATTATTATTATTTTATATGTATAGGCATTTTGCCTGCATGTATGTTTGTACATGTGAGTGTGTGGTGCCTGTGGAGGCCAGAAGAGGGTGTCAGATTCCCTGGAGCTGGAGTTACAGACAGCTGGGAGTCACCACAAGGGTACTGGGAATTGAAACCAACTGACCTGTGTCCGTAACACGAAATCTAATAGGTCTTTTAATAAAAAACCTAGAACCAGATATTGGGGTATATGCTGAAAGATCAGAGAGACAAAGGAACAAGTCACTGCCACGTCTTACCTCTAGGACTCCTCAGCCTGAAAAGCCTTCAGTTCCTGTTTCCTCACACCTTATATACCTTTCTCCACCCAGCCATCACTTCCTATTTAGTGCTGGGATTAAAGGTGTGTGTGCTTCCCAAGCAAAGGCATGAGATCTCAAGTGCTGGGATTAAAGGCATGTGACTCCCAAGTATTGGGATTAAAGATGTGCCTGGCTCTGTTTCTCTCCTAGACTGAGTCAATCTCATATAGTCCAGGGTGGTTTTGAACTCACAGAGATCCAGACAGATCTCTGCCTCCCGAGTGCTAGGATTAAAGGTGTTAAAATCCAAAGTTTTGTACCTAATTCGGTTTCTGTCCTAACTTGTATTACCAACCGAAAGATGGATGCCCCAACATTGCAGAGGAATCTTGGGTGACTGTCCACACAGCCAGTTAATATTATTTCCTTCTCAGGTCTCTGAGGGAGTTGAAGACTAGATAGTTATAGTTTTCCTTGTTAACAAATTCAGAAAAGAAACTCACTAAAGAGGTGTAAAGTGTATAAGTTTGAAAGACATCAAAAGATAGTTTTCGGTTGCTAATACAAGTTAGAATAGAAAGTGAATTAGGTACAACATTTTGGACTCACCAAAATAGGATAAATAATGGAGTATTTTCTCTGAATTTGCCAAATGTTTATGGACTGGACATTGCTAATGTAATTCTTGACTGCATAGATTGTATATACTTATTGTGCTTATGGTAAACAGTTTTTCTTATATTAGTTATAATGGTCTCTTATTATTTTAGACAAAAAAGGGGAAATGTGCATACCCTAATAAAATTTGCCTGAAGATCAGAGAACAGAACAAGTCACTATATTAAACACAGAGGCCAGGCAGTGATGGCACACACCTTTAATCCCGGTACTTGAGATCTCACACCTTTAATCCTAGTATTTGGGAAGCATACAAACCATCAATCCCAGCACTAGGAAGGAAATGATGCCTGGGCGGAGAAAGGCGTGAGGAAGACAGGTATATAAGGCTGAGGAGTCCTAGAGGTAAGACGTGGCAGTGGCTTGTTCCTTTGTCTCTCTGATCTTTCAGCAGTTACCCCAATATCTGGCCCCAGGTTTTTTAGTAAAAGAACTTTTAACATTGGAGCTACACAGGTCCTCTGGAAGAGCAGCTAGTACTCTTAACCACTTAGCCAACTGTCCAGCTCCCAGGAAACAAAAGATTTAAAGGAAGCCAGGGATGATGGTTCATGTCTGTAATCCCACAGTTTAAAAGGCTGAGCAGGAGGACTGGTGTAAATTCAAGACTATCCTGGGCTTTGCCACATGGAGAGTTCCAGGCCATCAACATAACAAGACACTGTGGGGGTGAAGCGTGGGGAGTGAGGGTGAAGCGTGGGGGGTGGGGGTGAAGCGTGAGGGGTCGGGGTGGCTAAAGGGAACATTTGCATTTTGTAAGGTCGAGATCCCAAGGGAAGAAAGGCCGGGCCTGAGCGGCTTCTGGACTTTCTTATTGAAGCATGTTTCCCTAGGGTGTCCAGGAGATAGGGACAGACTAGGGACCAGGGAAGGGATGGCAGGAAGTACACTACTGCCTTCCATAACAAGATGCAGCTTGGAAGGCAGCCCAGCAGGACAAATTGATGGAAGGATGAGGCAGGGCCAGGAGCCCAGAGAGGAAAAACAGGAGAGACTGCAACCAAAGAGGTCTCTGCCCTGCTGAGGAGTGACCAAGTCTATACAGAGTGCCGGTGTGCACTCGCCTGCACAAGCCAGTGTGGGCTACAGCCCTCTGGGCAACAGTGGCAGCAGCTACGGGCTGCAGTGGTCTGGGTGGGACACAGAGGTGCCATAGGAAAGAGACATGTGACATGTGCTGACATGTGGGACCAGAGTCAGGTAGCTTAGCTATTATGCCTCTAGGCCCCTTGGAGTTCCACCCCCACCAAGTCCATATTGTGTCTCCACTGGCTTGGGTATTTTCTCCTCTGCTTTCAAGTCCGAGATGACAGGCTAAGAGCAGGGCTTAGTGCAGAGGGGGCCGTCACTGTTGGGTGTCTGGTTAATTCCTGGACTATGTGAACAGAGGAGAGGTTGTGGTCTTCCCCCTCTGTTTCCAACTTCTTTTTGCAAATGCCTTAAAATGAATTATGTTTGATGAATTCATTATGGTACACAGCTCGCTGAGCTTTGACAAACACCACTACCACCCTCATCAAGACTATTCCCACCCCTCAGGAAGAAGTGCAGGGCTCTGCCTCGTTAATCCCTTCACCCTGCTGCAAACAACCACCATTCGGCTTCCCATCACCCTCCTTCAGTTTTCTCTGTTCTGGAACAGGGTATAAACAGAACCATACGGCACATACCGGCCCCATATCCATTTTAACATGCAGGTGATGTTTTCAATTATTTGCCAAGAGTAAACATGCCACTCTGAGAAGACACACTGCCTTGATCCACTGACTATGTATCTTTCATAGCAAGCCCTGGACATGCAGACCTGAGTTTCCAAAGTCTAAATACCAGACTGCTCCCTTCCTTCCCCCATTTTGCAATCCTCCACCCTCCAGGCCTGCTCATCCCCCACTTCCAGCCCCAGCACCCAGCAATCACAGCACCTGGAAGGACCCAGCACCCCGAGAGATTTTGTTTGGAGTAGAATAACAATCCCTAAGGCAGGCAGAGAGCCATTACCGCTCAATAGCTAATAATAATATTAGCTAGCCTTTCTGGAAGGCTCTTCCTTCCAGACACTGTGCTTGCTGCTCACATACATTATCCCTTGTTTTCACAGCCTCCCAGTGAGGTATTATCTCCATTTTAGAACTAGGAAATAGATTTAGAGAGGTCAGGACAGGCCCTGGAGGGGTTGTAAAGAAGATGCAGTGGTCCAGGGCTGGCCCTGGCTCCTAAAGATGCAGTGGTCCACGGCTGGCCCCGACTCCCAGCTGATGCGGGTGGGTCACACTGGTGTAGCAAAGCAGGGATGAGCTGCCAGGGGCAAGTACCAACAAGGGGAGAATCCACAAATTCCATGTGGAATGCTTTCTCTCAGGGCTGGTGTGCTCACCAGCCTGTGTAATTATGGACCGGGGAGAAGAAAACACAAACACACACACACACTGGGGTGGAGTTCCTTTTCCGGGAGACCAGTGTTTTTTTATTTAGCAATACCTCTTAATGAGATGTGTAGGCTGCGGAAAGCTATCCCTCCAGCCAAGGCAGAGTAGGATGGAATGAAAAAAAGCTAGCCTAAGTACTCTTCCGAGGGATGGCACATGTAACTCCGGGGCTCATAGTTGGGGAGCCTGAGGAAAGCAGTGTGATGAAGAGTGGCCAGATGGAGGGGGAGGGGCAAGATGTGGGGCCAAGATGGCAGGAGAGAGACAGGATGCTGGGGTGGGGGATGGCAAAGGCTGGGCAAGGTGGTGGGAGAGGGGCAGGACGGCATCTACCTGGAGCCCTGCTGGGAGGCCGTCAGCGTTCCCTGGAGATCGGAGGGGTGTAGGAGCTGCTTGCTCTCAGTTTTAGGGTGTTGGCTGTGGTGTGCTATTGTGGACTGCTGTCCAGACCCCTCAGCAAAACCTATTCCACACACAGCCCTGACTTGTTGGGACTTTGGGGAGAGGAGAGATTGAATTACACAAACACTGAGAGTCCAAGGAGAGGGCTGGAGAGATGGCTGGGCGGTTAAGAGCAATGACTGTTCTATCAGGCTCTTTCTTTTGGGCCACCAACCAGGTCCCAAATTATGACTCGGAAACGTATTAGTTATAAATGCTGGCCTTAGCTCAGCTCGTTTCTGGCTAGCTCTTCTAAATGAACCTGTTTCTCTTGATCTACCTTTGGCCTCGGGGCTTTTTACCTTTCTTTCCTTCTGTATGTCTTGCTTTCACTGCTGCTCCTGGCTGCTGGCCCTCACTCTCTCCTCCTCCTTCTCTCAAGCCTAGATTCCTCCTCTTCCTTATTCTCTCTGCCCGCCAGCCCCGCCTATCTCTCTCCTGCTTAGCTATTGGCTGTTCAGCTTTTTACTAGACCAATCAGGTGCCTTAGGCAGGCGAGGTGAAACAAGTGCATCACATTTTTTTTTCATAATTAAACAAATGCAGCATAAACAGAAGTAACACACCTTTACACAGTTAAAGTCATATTCTGCAGCATTAACAAAGGTAACACATCTTTGTGCAGTTAAAATAATATTCTATAACAGACTGTTCTTCCAGAGGACCCAGGTTCAATTCCCAGCATCCACATAGCAGCTCACAACTGTAACTCCAGTTCCAGGGGACCCAACACCCATGACAAAACCCCAATGCACATAAAATAAAAATAAATAATTTTTTAAAAAGTATCCTAGGGCGGCAGTGGCACACGCCTTTAAGCACTCGAGAGGCAGAGCCAGACGAATTTCTGTGAGTTTGAGGCCAGCCTGGTCTACAGAGTGAGGTCCAGGACAGGCACCAAAGCTACACAGAGAAACCCTGTCTCGAAACCACCACCTCCCCCAAAAAAATTCATTTTCTCTCATTGTGATTAGAAAAAAAGTATCCTATAATGTTTCTTGGTGGCCTGATGCTTAAAAAAAAAAAAAAAAAAAAGAGTCCAAGGAGGCAGACATGGAGAAATAAACCTGATCAGAATGTCCAAGCCAAGGACATTAGGAGGGAGTGTCTCTTTCCAACTGACTCTCTCCCCAGTCTCTAAAGAAAGATGTGGGATACAAATTAACAACTTAAATCTCTCATTTGTGGTGTCTCCAGCCTGTGACCTCAGCTCTTGAGAGGCTAGGCAGAAAGATCTCTGGGAGTTCAAGGCCAGCCTAGGCTATGGTATGAGCACCTGTCTCTAAGCCTCCTCCCCCAGTTAAGGAAGTCTTAATTGGCTTTATTTTCAATTCTGGAATGGGGCACTTCTTTCCATAAGGCAGGAGTACTTGGATAGGCACACATGTCTGGATTTGTAGACAGGCTGAGAAAAGCCAAAGCAAGGAACAAATGGTTGTTTCCTCTGCAAGACTAGGAGATGGAGAGCAGAAAGCAACTGATCTGTGATTTGAGGTAAGCATCCTCCGAGGATTACGTCCCAGGCCCGTTGGGGAAGTTCATCTGTTATTTCTTTAGTCTTGGTTTCTTGGAAGGCCAAATTAAACAGCTTTAGTTTTAGCTTGGTGATGTTTAGCACAAGTGATTCCATTTTGATTTTCTGCCAAGGCTGTGAGGAGCTTAGTTTAAACAATGAGATGCTGCCGTGTTCTCACAGGGATGCTCACTGTACTTGAGGCAAGGGTGCCGGCCCCTCTTGGATGTGATTTTATGAGGAGGGACAGGAAGCTCTCACATCTTCTGCTTTATTCCATGCAGCCTTGGCAGGTGAGAGAGTAGGAGTCACCATCTCCTTTTATAGGTGAGAAGTCAAGGCTAAGGGCACTGGAATGTTCCCATAGCCACTGAGCTAAAAAGGTGCTGGAGCTGTGCTGACCATGTGGAGATGGGCTGACTGTGTGGGAATGAGGCTGACTGTGTGGAAATGGGGCTGACTGTGTGGAGATGGGCTGGCTGTGTGGAGATGGGCTGACTGTGTGGGAATGGGGCTGGCTGTGTGGGGATGGGCTGACCATGTGGAGTTGGGCTGGCTGTGTGGAGATGGGCTGACTGTGTGGAGATGGGCTGACTATGTGGGAATGGGGCTGGCTGTGTGGAGATGGGCTGACCATGTGGAGTTGGGCTGGCTGTGTGGAGATGGGCTGACCATGTGGAGATGGGCTGACTGTGTGGGGCTGACTGTGTGGAGATGGGCTGACTGTGTGGAGATGGGCTGACTGTGTGGGGGTGGTGCTGACTGTGTGCCTCTCCACCCTCTCTACATGAACCAGAACCTGGGGAACATTGTGTTGTGTTGTAGTATATGAAGACAAGACCTAATTCAGCCCAGTTTAGCCTCAAACTTTGAACATAGCCAAGGCTGGTATTAAATTGGTGGTGATCCTCCTGTAGTCTTAACCTCCCAAGACCCTGATGCTCCAATGGCCTGGACTGTCTGTCATGGCTGCTGAACCTTATCCTCTGGTCTCTAAAGGAACCAGCATCCCTGACCCACAGCTTGTCCTCAAAGAGACAGGGTTCCATGTAGCCAATGCTGGTCTCAAACTGAACATGTGATCAAGGACAGACAACCCTGAACTTCTCTCTGCTCTTCCTTCCTCCAGCTTTCAAGTACTGGATCACAGGTGTGTGTCATGTTGTGGGACAGACTATTCCTGGGAAGACATTACACACACAGGCTCCTCATCCTCAATTGGGAACCCACAACAGACCAAAGTAATGATTCCACCAATGTCCAACCTGGTAAACCAACGAGTTTTTATTGGGGTTACCAACAGGGCTATGGGTGAGGGGCTACTCACAGGAGCAGGGGTGAGCTGCTGCAGCACCGGAAGTCACCCCCAACACAGGTGCAGCCTCACAAAGGCTGCAGCCCTGGAGCTCCTCACAGCTTGCTCGTGGCTCAACAGTCCAAGAACCTCCTCTTGGCGGCCCCGCTGGTCAGTCAGCTCGGCCGGCAGCTGCGTACTTCTTCCATAAAGCTGGGAGGGGCCTTTGGAAATAGTCCAAGTTTTCACTTTCCCAGAGATGTGGCCTTTTGCTAGGCTCTGAGTCCCAGGAGCCTCCTCCTTGTTTCTGGAGGGAATGTTTCATCTGGGAGGAAACTGCCATACGACAGTAACCACACTCAGTTTATTGGGTGCTGGGGATGGAACCCAGGGTTTCATCCATATGCAAGGCAAGCATTCTACCAGCTGAGCCACATCCCCAGCCCTGGGGAACATTTAAAACATTGCTCTTGCTCAACAGGATATCTGGATTCTGTTTGGAATTGGATCCCAAAGCATCCCAATTTTTCAAAAGATCTTCCCTGGTTCCAATGTCCAGTTAAGGTGAGAATCCCAGAACTAGAGGAGATTTAATGAATTAATTGAAAACAAAAACTTAGATCAGTACTGGACTCAGCCAGGTGCACAGAGCTGTGGCTCACATTTGCTGCTGGGGAGATGTTTTACTCCCTGCCCACAAACAGTGCACAGCATGCTGTCAACCACCGGCTGCGGGAAGACTTGCTAAAGCTGAGTGCAGGGCTCACGGCAGAGATTCAGAGCCCCTGACTCTGGAGCCAGTACTGAGTATGTGCCTGCCCAATGTGCTGCCTCTATATGAATCAACTCTATAAACAGGAAAAAAGAGACTGACCTATCAAGGGGAGTTAGATGTTGTCCTGACAGCCAGGGCGACAGGGGACTCTCCCTAGGGGTCTTACACGACAGAAGGAAGGCTCAGTCAGTGTCCAGCCTCCCGCAAGTGCAACATCTAGTTGGTGTGACCCGCACACAGCTGGCTGGGAGCCAGCTTTCCAGGACCCGGTCCTGCCTGTGCTCGCTGGAGAGAGGCTGAGACTGAGGGAAACACCTGTTGCCTAGGCAACACACTCTGCCTCATACAACCAGACACTTGAAAAAAAAAAAAAGAAAAGCAGAGAGGGAGAGAGGACATGAGAATGTGTGGGGGAAAGGAGGTCGGGTCAGACTCTCTGCATTTGCATGTTTGTGGACGCTCTATAGATTACGTATTCTTTCTACCCAGGCTGGGAGAAAGCAGCCAGGACAGTTTCTCAAATCTTCTTGATTTTCTCTACAGAGGGAAGGAGCCAGACATCGTTGCTTTATATTGGTTGGGTTGTGTGGCCACCCTTATCATTGCTGTGCTGATAGAGCTCGATCAGACTTCCTGGACCCCAAGTGCCAACACGTGGGCATCAAAGGAGCTGGCAGTGGATAAAGAGGCTCGGTGCAAGTGCTCTGACCAGATGAGAAGCTGCGAGCTAGCCAATGGCCCAGGTTGACACTCACTTTTGGGGGGAACACACTGAGTGAGGGGAAGAGGAAGATGAAAAGACAAGATAGAAAAGGTAACACGGGTCAAGAAACTGAGTCACCAAATGGGCAGAGTCTTTGGTGTATGTAGCCCCCTCCTAGGAGATGAGATGGCCAGGCTATGCCTAGTGTTCAGGTCTGGTCTCTTGCCCACAAACTTGTTGGTTAAGTATAGCTTCTAGCTTCCTTCCATGCCGCCCTATGCAGGGATGGAGCCAGGAATTAAACTCACTGACTCTGATGGCTACTATCCTCCAAAGGCAGAGGTTCAGTGAGATAAAAAACCTGAGCACATGGCAGGGGGCAGGGCGGGAACCTCTCCTTGTCTTCTCGTTCCATGCGGCTGGGCAGGAATAGGAAGTATGGCACCTGCCATGTTTGCCTTTCTCAGGTATGTTCTTCCATGCAGGACCACCTTCTCCCCATCTTGACACACCTGCTCCCTCTCACACTCTCTTCTCTAATGGGGGGCGGGGGAGGGCTCTCCCTTTTCATATTGCAACGGTGAGATCGGGAATTGCTTTCATTTGGGTAATGCTGGGGCTGGAACCCAGGACCTTGTGCAGGTCCGGCCAGCGTTCTGCCACTGAGTCCTAGGGACTGTCTTTATAATTGAGATACACCTTGACTCTTGGTTCAGAGCCTTCGTTTTATTTTTCTGTTTTCTATATTTTGTATGCATAACCACAGCGATTACTTCGCTAAACGCACCAAACCCCGCCATCTTTATGTAGCAGCAGCGGTCACTACGAGAATTACACTACCGACACCTACACGATGAAACACGGGTTTACATTCTTTTTGCTAACCTGTATTTGGTACAGTTTCTGCAATGAATGTGTATTAATTTCATTTTTAAAAGGTATTTCAAAATGAGTTGAACCTTACATATTGCATCATTCCCACGGAGGTGGGGTTCTTGTCTGTGTGTATGAGGAGGGAAAGACACATTGAGTAAGGTGTCGGGCTGCATTTTCCCATCACTGGCATAGTTTGCGGTGCTGTGTGGCAATATGGCCATGCACTTGGTACCCTAGACCAGCATGCATTCCCTCTTTGTGGTTTCCTTGTGTTGGGGGGTCCAGACTTAGATTCCTCCAGGCCTTGGTGGGATCCTCTGTTGGGGTCTCATGGATGTAAACAAGGAGTTTGTAGGGCTCTCATCTCCTGGAAGCTTGATGAGATGAGGGAACTCTTCAGGGTCAACTCACTGGATTAAGAATCACCATGAGAACACACCTCTGGGAAGAGTGATGAGGGTGTTTCTAGAGGGATTTAAATGAGGAGGAAAGACTCGTTTGAAATCCAAGTTACCATCCTACGGACCAGGGTCCCGGACTGAATAAGAAGGAGGAAGCGAGTCTTGTGTCTCTTTGCTTCCTGACTTCAGATGCAGTATGATCAGCAGCCACACGCTCCTACCACCATGCCTTCCCCGCCATGATGGACTGTTCCCTCACACTGGGAGCCAAAATAAGCCCCTCTTTCCTTCGGTTGCTTCTTGCCAGATATTGTCATAGCAACAACAACAACAAAAATACCTAACACAGAAGAGAAGGGCCTGCCTCCAGTATCCCGCAGGCTGCTGTCAGAATTCAGTTACTGGTGGTTGAGGACTGAAGGATGTGCTTTCTTGCATCTGTGGGCCGCAGACCACTTTGTGGCCCCTGAAGGATACCATGTGGGCTTCCCCAGCCCAGCTGCTTGCTTCCTAAAGCCAGTCCAGAGTACAGAGACCGCAGTGACTGACACTGTAATGTGACCAAGCTCACATGACCACACACTGTGGGGAGCGGAGGAAGCCCTGAGGTGGGTGAAGTCTTGAGTGAATGTGTATTGTTGACACGGGTATGGCATGTCAAAGGCCAATGCCTCAGCCCCACCGGCACAGCAAAGCCTTCCCTGGGTGAGGCTCAGTGGGATAGCAAAGCCTTCTTTGGGCGCAAGTGCAAATGTTGACAGTGTTCAGAAAATGTCCACTGCAGCTTTCTACCCCGAGGTGTTTATGGTCTGAAGACTGCTCTCCTACAGAGACTGCTTCTGTGGAGATTAGCTGACCCCACCTTCTTGTTCAACCTTGCCTCCTTTTGAGCTGTATGCAATAACCCATCCTTTCTGATCAAATGTATATTGTAAACATGATGAGCTTCCACGGGACTGTGGCTTTTTCTATCTGAGAGCGCAGACCACCTGATGCCAGCTTCTCTGTCCTTTCTTCATGTCCCTTGATGCCCCAGTTAGGTCAGTCCCTGGAGCTGTGCAGGATGAGGCAATACACACTCTGATGATACACTGTACTGTGTGGGTTAGAAGGAAGTCACAGGCTTTGCTGCTGGGGAGGGCAGGGAGGGATTCATTTAAAGCAAGGTCACAGGTGGGTCCTGGGGTCATCTCAAACCCGTGTCACAAATGCTGTATTTGAGTTCACTTAGCATATTTGGTATATTAAACAATAAAGCAGGGCTGGAGATGTGCAAAGCCCTGGGTTAGATCTCCAGCGCTGCATAAACAGGGCATGGTGGTGCATTGCTGTCATCCCAGCACTCGGGAGGCAGGAGTGTCGGAAGTTTAAGGCCGTCTTCAGGTACATGGTGAGTCTGAGGACATCCTGGGCTAGAGACTCTATCTCAAAGAATGGAATAAAATAAAACACAAAACAAAACTTTTTCTTATGTTCTGTCTCAAAGACTGGTTTTTATAGAGCATGGAGATTTCTCCCTTTTTAAATGACTCCCACACGTATTCTTTTTTTTTTTTTT
>CABHPR010145292.1:28856-57640 GCA_902168415.1 Peromyscus melanophrys
CTCTGTGTAGCTTTGCGCCTTTCCTGGAGCTCACTTGGTAGCCCAGGCTGGCCTCGAACTCACAGAGATCCGCCTGCTTCTGCCTCCCGAGTGCTGGGATTAAAGGCATGCGCCACCAACGCCCGGCCCCACTGATACTCTTTTTGCCTTTGTACAATTTTCAATGAAGTGTGATATACATAGGCAAAGAGAAGAGACAATAAACATGCAGTTCAATAAACCACTCATAAAGGGGCCATACCACACATCCAGGACCCAGATCAAGATTCTGTACATACCTGTCCCCCAGGAAAGCCCCAATGAAGGCTCTATGCGCTCTGTTCCTCAAGACCCTGCCTAGGACTCCGCTTTCCTGAAGACTGCCTCATTCCCATTCTTTGCTTCCTCCATCTTCTTTATGACTTCCAATCCCCCTTCTGATGTCATTCAGGAGTGTCTTACAGTTTTATTGCTGTGAAGAGACACCATGACCATGTAAACGCTTATAAAAGAAAACATTTAATTGGGGCTGGCTTACAGTTCAGAGGTTTAGTCTATTACCATCATGGTGGGAAGTATGATGGTGGGCAAGCAGACATGGTGATGGAGAAGTAGCTAAGAGTTCTATATTTGGATCAGCAGGCAACAGGAAGAGAGAGGACCACTGGCCTGGCTTGGGCATCTGAAACCCCAAAGCCCACCCCCAGTGACACACATCCTCTAAGGCCACACTTCCCAATAGTGCCACTCCCTATGAGCCTATGGAGGCCATTTTCATTCAAACCACAAGGAGTAAGGACAGACTTATGAGGAAGTTCTGCTCAGCCAGCTAGAACCACAAAGAACCTTCGCCCCCGCCCTGGGGCTGACAGAAATGAAGCTGTGGCTCGTGTGGGTGGAATCTCTGAGGTATGTTAGTAGATTTCATCCCCTATCAGACAAACTGGATCAAAAAGACCTTTGCTGGAGAGAATGAAGACAGAGAAGGAGCGCTTCTCTCATGTACTCCTCTGCTCTTGAGATAATAAATCTCCCGTTCCGCTCCCAAAGGAACTGATCCTTGGGAGTGAGGGCATCCCACAGGTGTGACAGAGAAGCTGTTAGAATTCTCCAACATCACTGTGCCCCAAAGAAACAGAACACAGACCACAGTATACAATGTTTAATTTTCTGGCCACCACGCATAAAAAGTAAAAGGAAATAGGCTTTAATAATTAAATACTAAAGAACAATAATTTAATTTTAATACATATTTAATTTATCTGAAGTTCTATCTCTTAGCTTATTGTCAATATAAAATGATGAATGCAGAACTAATGAGATATTTAAGTACAATTAAGTGTTTTTACTTTTTTTTGGTATTAATCTTCTGAATTTCAATGTTTTACAACCACCATTTTAATTCCAATTTATTTATTTATTTATTTGTTTGTTTGTTTGAGACACAGTCTCATGTATTCCAGGCTGGCCTCAAACTCTCTTTTTGGCTAAGGATGACCTTGAATTTCTGATCCACCTGCCTCTGGCTCCTGAGTGCTGGGAATACAAGCGTGCAACATCATATCCGGTTTTTGTGATGCTGGGGATTGTACCCAGGGCCTTCTGTATGTTAGGCAAGCACTCTGCCAACTGAGCTGAATCCCAGTCTTATATTTACTGGTCGATTCTAGCTAGCCAAACGACGTTTCAATTAAAGATTTGTTTTGTTTCTCCTTCTGATTTCTCTCATGAAGGGAGGAATGTTATCAAGTAACAAATTCCAGATCAGTCCTTCTGTAGCCAGAAGACCACTTTTACCAGCTCAGGATCAAGGGTCCTGGTTGGAAAAGACCAAAAATAAATAAACATCTCAATTTTAACACATTTCAAGAGGACTGGATATGTAGCTCAGTTGGTAGAGTGCTTGGCTAGAATAAACAAATCCTGGGTTCGATCCCCAACACTGCACAAACTGAGTATGGTGGTATTCACCTCTAACTCCAGCACTTAAGAGGTGGAGGCAGAAGGACCAGACATTTGAGCTCATCCTTGGCTCCATAGTGAGTTTGAGGCCACCCTGGGCTCTGTGAAATCCTTGTTTAGAAAAAAAAAAACCTTTTTTTTTTAAATTTAAATGTTTCAAGAGTAGGCTGCTATAATGCCCAGATAGCTTGCATTCATTCATCAACATTTTTTTTCTTTTTTCTTTCTTTCTTTTTTTTTTTTTTTTTTTTTTTTTTGTGGAGGGCACAGCCATGAACGGCCTCTGACTCTAGCAAGAGAGACAGACATGAACAGACCTTTAAAACATCAGGTGCAAATCCAGGGTCAGTGATAAGCTGCAGGGAGGGGGTGAAGAGCCACAGCTCAGGGCTCTCACATTACATCCATTACCACTGTTAGGTGCCTGCCAGTCTCCTTTGCAGCAGGTTCTGGGTCAGGAAGCAGTCTGGTTAAAATGCAAATACCTCCTCAGGCAGGGCGAACACGTAATGCCTATTTCCATGCATTAGTTTTGAGACCAGATAATTTGTGCTACTTAGCAGAAAACAGAGCTGGAGGTATGGGGAAAAGATCTGAGACTCGGGGCACAAATGTGGGACAGGCTGGCCCTGACAGCTTCTGAGAGGTCAAAGGGGCAAAGGAGTACTGAAAAGGGGTGTCAGGAAGAGCAGGAAATGGCCTGATTCTGCACCTGGAGACGCCATGTCTTCCCTTATCCTCACACACAGCAGCACAGGGGTTCTTCAAAGTGTGGCCTGAAGACCTAGAAGACACTGTTCCCCCCAGCCCTACCCCCAGCCTACTTGTACTGTGCCACAGTTCCCAATCTTTCTCACTTTCTTTCCTATAAAATGTCATATATCTATGATACAGGAGTTACTGTCTGTCCTGGGGCTGGGGTGACAATTCAGTTGGTAAGGCACTTGAGGACCTGAGTCTCACACCCAAGCAGAAGCCAGGCACAGAACGTCTACTTGTAATCACAGCATCGGGGAAGTGCGACAGGCTGGGACAGGTGTGTGGCCAGTCGAGAGGATTCCAGGTTCGATGAGAGACCCTGTCTCAAAAAATACAGTGGAGAGTGATTGAGAAAGATATCCGACATCAACCTCTGGCCTCTACACACACACACACACACACACACACACACACACACACACAGAGAGAGAGAGAGAGAGAGAGAGAGAGAGAGAGAGAGAGAGAGAGAGCCCATGGAGGCTGATCCTCCTGTCTGATAACACACAGCAAACATGCAATGTGGGTAAGAAACAAAAGCTCTTTTTATGATGAGCCACTGAAATTTGGGGAGATTTTTGTTACCGTAGCATAACTAAACAGAAGCTGACTGATATACCTCCTGAATCAACACTTCTAGGGAGAGGGCAGAGCTCTTGCACCCGATATTCTCCCCATAGGAACCTCATTCTTTAATAACATCCAAGTAAAGAAAGAGATACACCATCAGCCCTCCATAGCCATAGGCTTCACAACCTCAGATTCAACCAACATTGGATGGAAAATATTCAGAAGAAAAATTTTGTCTGTACTGAACTTGTACAGAATTCTGCTGTTCTCTCTGGACAGTTTAATACAGCAACAACTGACAGCATTTGAATGATATTCCACATCATCCAGAGGCAACTCACAGCGTGGTGGAGGATGTGTACAGGTGATGCTCACATAGGAGACTACTAAAGGGACCAGAGCATCCCTTTACCATGTGGATGATGGTACCCTCAAGAAGCCCCACCACCAATTCTCTATGGATAACTATTGACAACTCAATTTCCATTTTGAGAAGTGAGACTTTCACCAGCTGAAAGCCAAATGCTGGCTGCAAATCAACTGGACACTTAAGCGTTTCAGGTTTCAGGAGTTGGGGAGTGCTCTGTGCAAACAAGAGTCTTAAGGCTCTACTCCATCACACTCCCAGAAATTAAGGAAAACCATAGCTCGCTGGAGGTGGAAGCTTGTCAACCAATACTGTTTGAGTTTCTGATTGAAGGGGGCTCCAGTCAGACCCTGCAGGGAAGCTCCTGTACCTCTGAGGACTGTCATGCCACAGTTCCTGGATGACCAGGATGTTTGTCTTTCAGATTTGGTTGTTGATATGGTCTGAATATGTCCCCTGAGCCCCTCCATCATGTTGAAATGTAGTCACCAACGTGGTCCTGCTAGAAAGTGGCCTCTCTAGGAGGGGGTGAAGTCCCCAGGGGGAGCCCTTATGACTAGGACTTCAGAGAAGGACTAGGAAGAGCTTCTACCTTAGAAGGTGACTCCTAGGGGATGGAAGGGCAGAGACAGAAAGCGAGGACTAGTTCTGTGCCCTTCCATCCCGTCTGCCATGTGTCCCCTCTCCAAGACATAACAGCAGTGCACCATCTTGAAAGCAGAGACATAGCTTCACCAGACCCCAAAACTACTAACACCTGGGTCTTGCACTTCAGCCTCCAGAATTATGAGAAACTTTTTTCCCAATATAAATTGTCCAGCTTCATGTATTTTGGTAGAGTAACTAAGGAATTAAGTTACGGGCTTCCTGGTAGTTAGACAAAACAAAGGGTCTTTCTACACAGGTGGTCAATGTTGCTCACTGGGATCAACCATCTGTTGCCATAGCTACAGCAGCCACCATGCTTCTTCCAAAAAGCAAACCTGATGTGAAATGACGTTCTTCACTCCCAGCGGCTTTCCATTACTTCTAGGACAGTAACTAAATGCCTGACCAAGGCAGAGAAGGCCTCTTTGTAACAGTCCTGGTGGGAATAAAAATATCCTAAAAAGTCCCTTGGGTCACTCCTCCACCTTGGCTATATGATTTTTGAGAAAGTACACCCTGAGGAATTGGAATTTTCCCCTGGAAATCTCACACTGGGAGAAGAAAAAGGCTGAAGCCTGGCGTGAGCCCGGGGAGGAATCTGTGTTCTGGAAAACGGGTTTGATGGTTTGACGGAGGCCCTCACAGGAGAGACTGGAGTCAAGACAGTGCTGATGGGCTGGACCACGCTCGTTAAGGTTTACTTAGTTAAGGTACTTCCTTCCTGATATTTAAGGCTGCATTCCAGCTACTCAGGATGTCTACACTCCCCAAAGGCATGCCTCCTCTCCCCATCAATTCTGGGCTTTTGCACTTCTTGCCTGCTCTATCTGGGACATGTTAGACCAGGCTAACTCTGGGGCTCAGTCTGCATATTATCTCTCTGACAAACACTTGCCTTCCAAAAAGAAAAAAAAAATAGGGTGAGGTGGTCTGTCTTCTGGGGGCTCAACCGGCACTCTACTCCTCCATCATCCTTCTGACCATTCCAGGGGGGATGTGACCTCAGTGCTCACCTCCATCCCGGGCTGGAACACTTGAGGACCACTCACTCTCGTGCAGCAGAAGTCCTTAGCCCGGACTGTGCCAGCCACATGGAGCAACAAACAGAGTTTTAAGATCCTTGACCGAAGCTTCTCGAAACTGCTTTGGACCGGGATTCGAATGATGCTACATTTCCCGTGAATTTACCAATTACCTATATCTCCCCTACCCCCACTGCACCCCCTTCTCCATCTTTTCTCTTTTAGGATCCTCAGGGTCTCGGCTTGGCCCTGCAACTGAGCTCCCTTGACTGAGTAATGTCAGAGGCTCACTCCCTCAGCCCCCTTTTGGATGCTTTCTATACAGAAGGTTGTCAAATATCTGTGTCTGAGAACGTCACCAACTCTGGGAGGTAAAGCTCACTGTTTTCAAGTTGTAACTGGTAACGTTTGTGTAGACAAACACTAGACCCATAAGCAGAGCATAAAAACATTAGCCACTAACATCTGCTCAACCATTCCCCAGGCAGGATCTCCCCACCCCAGAGCTTCTCATCCTTTCTAGGCCACAGCCTCCTCTCTCCTCCCACAGCAGTCACTTCCTGCTTTAATGGAAGGCACCTAAGCAGGCCTCCCAGAACAATAGGGTACTGTGCCTCTGAAGGCCAAGTAAGGGATGACAGTCACACAGTAAACGATGCAGGTGGTGAATGTGGCTTTGTGGGTGGATGTCACTATTGAGTCGTCTGTCAGGTAAGGATGGAGGTCTACATCCTGTAAGGAGAGCGGCTTCTGCCTGCAGGGCTCAACCTGGTTTCATAAACTTCAACTGCTTGTGGAAAAATCACATGGCACCCGTGCAGCCCTGACAGGGCAGGGATGGTGGAGGGGGTGGAGGTCAAAGACTTAGGAAGACGGGAGGCATCCTGGAAAAGCTCAATCCAGATCGGATGAGAGTGTGTGTGGGGAGACAAAGGGGGGCAGAACAGTAAGCTCGGGCAGAGCATGGAGACCTCCAGAGCTCCCCGCCCCCTCGTCCCTCCTTCCCTCCCCAGGTTCCTCACTCTGATGTGCCTGTCACTTCTTCTAGTGACCCTGCAGCTCACGCTCCAAGGGGTGATGGAAAAAGCCATGAGGACAGTGCCCGCAGACCACTTAGCACAGTGCCTGACCTACGGAAGGCGTTCACAAATACTAGTATAGCTAAGTTTGGTGGGACATACCTACTGCTCTAGCACCCAAGAGGCAGAGGCAGGACTGTGAATTCGAGGCAGTCTGGGCTACATAGTGAAACCTGTCTTAAAACCACAGCAAAAGTCCTAACTATAATCCTTAATAAAACAAAAAATAGCCCTCTAGGAGAGGGAGGCAGGTTTTGTTGTAGTGGTGGGCTTTGTTTAGATTTTTATAAGAACGCCCCTGAATGCTTATGTACCCATGTTCTGAAGCATTCTGGAAGGGAGGCAGGGAGGAGTCAGAACTGCCACCTAGCCATGCCACTGAGCCCAAGGGTTCCAGCTACAGAGGTGGGGCTGTGTAGTAGCATACAGGTGACTCATCAGTATTTGGGGAGAATCTGGGGAGCCATCCTACCACTGGGATGAAGTGAAGGGAAGTGATGAGCAGTGTGTCACCCACTCACCTTATAACTGGAGTGGTCAGGGTCAGAGCCCGAACCCTAAGCCCTAACAAGCTGGGCTTGGCCACTCGCCCGCCCTCAACAGGCCTAATGGAGACAAGTGATCTCACTCGCTTTCTATTGTGCTGATACAGACCATGACCAAAAGCACCTTAGGAAAGGCAAGGGCTTATGGGAGTGTGCACTCCCAGGTCACAGTCTACCATGGAGGGAAGTCAGGGCCGGAAATCAAGTGGGAACAGAAGCAGAAACAGTAGAGGGAAGCCGCTTCCTGGCTCACTCTCTGGTGCGCTCTGTGGCCCCTAGTCAGCTAGCTTTTTTATGTAGCCCAGAACCACCTGCCTAGGGATGTTGCTGCCCACAAGTGGGATGGGCCTTCCCACATCAATCATCCATCAAGACAGTCCCTCCAAGACAGGGCCACCGGCCAATCTGATCAAGGCAATTCTTCACTGACATTCCCTCTCCCCAGGTTTGTGTCAGGCTGACAATAAAAATTAGCCAGCACAAGAAGTCAGTGAAACGCAGAGAAAGGAGATTCATTCAGTGTGGCCACAGTGGGGGAAAGGAACAGTTAAAAGAGTCTAGTGCCCCGTCCCAAGTCCACCTAGGGGTACTGACATGAAGTTTGGGTTTAAACAGAGGGTAAGAGGGATGGACAGTTAAGAAGCCCTGGGCAAGGTGTGGTCCCACCCACCATTGTCCCTCATTGTCTTAGCTCTAATACTGTCTCATAAGTTGTCTCAAATGTGTGAAGTCTCTTCCCAAGAGGCAAGTTCCCCATTCTGACTGGCTTCATTCAGCCTTTCCCTTCTCTCAGCATGATGTAACTGGGGGAAATTCTAATTCCTCCGGGAACCACTGCTTAATAGTCTCGTAGCCAATGAAAGCACAGCTACCACTCTCAGACACTCAGAATGTCTTCACCCCTACCAGAACCATTACAGCCTCCCCAAGTGTCTCGTGTGCACAGCTTGCTACAGTGGCCCTGCACAGGGACCCCAGCCATGCTGACCCTCATCTGCCCCTGCCCTATTTCCAGAAGCAACCGAGGGCTGCTCAGGTAGACAGCTGCGTCTTCACACCTTCTCTAGGAAAACTGCTGTAGTGCAGACTGACTTCAGGAAAAGTGGGTAGAGGTGGGGAGACAATGTCATCAAGCAAGTGTGCAATGGAGTTGAAGCAGGATGTCCAGGGACACAGGTGCAGATGTGCAATGGACATGAACCGAGACATCCAGGGACACAGGTGCAGGTGTGCAATGGAGATGAACCAGGATGTCCAGGGACACAGGTGTGCAATGGACATGAACCAGAGGATGTACAGGGACACAGGTTCAGGTGTGCAATGGACATGAACCAGGACGTCCAGGGACACAGGTGCAGAGGAGGGAAGATGACTGTGTGATAGTTAACCTTGTCAATTCAACTGCACTTAAAATCACCTAGGAGACACGTTTCTGTCCCTGTAAGAATGTTTCCAGAAAGTTTTTTTGTTTGTTTGTTTCGAGACAGGGCTTCTCTGTGTAACAGCCTTGACTGTCCTGGAATTTGCTCTGTTCCAGACTGGCCTCAAACTCACAGAGATCCGCCTGCCTCTGCCTCCTGAGTTCTGGGACTGAAGGCGTGTGCCATTGCTGCCTGGCCTTCCAGAAAGGTTTTAACAGAGGTGGGAAGAACCATGCTGAATGTGGAGGACACCGTTCCACTGGCTGGGGTCCCCAACTGAAGACAGAGGAGAAAGGTTGCTGAGCAGAGGCCTCCATCTCTCTCTGCTTCCTGACTGTGAGCAGCTGCCTCATGCCCTGCATCCATGCTTTCCCAGCTATGACGGACTGCACCCTCAGACTGTGAGCCAGAAGAAATCCCTAAGTTCTTTTGTCAAGAATTCTGTCACAGCGGTAAGAAAGGCACGCACATGGCTTCTTCAGCTCTCTTCTCTTTCTGGTCTGGCTTTCTTCCTGGCCCATCCTCCATGTCCCCTCTCTCCCCGGCATACTGAATTTCCAAGAGCTTCCGTCACAAATCACTAGACATAGAGCCACCAGAAACAAAGGAATTCTTTCTTTCATGTTTCTGGAGGACTGATGACCTAGTCAAGGATGGTCCCTGGGATTCAGGGACCCCTATCCCCACACCACTCTCCTAGCTTCTGTGCTGGAAGCGTCCAGGCCTCCTCAGCTCGCAGACACACCAGTCTCTACTCTGCCTTCTGTGGACCTCTCCCCAGGTCACTGTGCCTATTTCCTCTCTTCCTTCATGCCCAAGAACATGCACTTAGGGCCACCTGAAATGCGGGACCCTCTTTTCTCTAGAGCCTTCACCCAGGTTCCCCTGTAGATTCCTTTTCTGAACAAGGCCAGACAGACACTGAGGTTCTGAGCAAACATGCGTTTGGGGGTGAGGAGAGCACTATTTAACCCACCAGCTTCTCTTCATTCTCTCCTTTCGCTCTTTCCACCGGGTTTCTCTCTTCCCTCTTTCCTCTGTCCCCTCCACAATCTTCCTCCCATCCCTTCCCTTCGTCTCCTTTTCTCTTCAACTGATACCTCCCATAACACTTCCCTTCTAGGCTGCCACTAACGTGGGTTGCATTGATCATAAGCTCACAAGACATTCTAGTTGTGGTGCCCAGAAACACATGGTTGTAGATTTTTAGATTTTTTTTTTTAATTCAACTGAGTTAGTTTTGTTTTGTTTTGGTGGTTTTTGCTTGTTTGTTTGTTTGATTTTGTACATGCTACTTATGTGGCTATGCTAAGAACAGAACTAGTCCAGAACGCCACAGGTCCAGTGGAGAGAGCTAGCAGGGATTGTTTGGTTTTGGTTCTAGGAGAGGCAGTCTCTTAGAAGTGGTCTTGGCGATCAGATGGTGAAGTTCCATATCCACTGAGATGAATTACCCATAATAGCATGTCGCACACCAGCCCGCAGCGTTCCTAATATCTACCCTTGCGGCCCCTGCGCACGCACAAGCAAGTTTACCTGGCTCTGCCTCATCGTCTCTTACGCTCCAGCCTGCACACTCACTTCATCCTGCACATCACAGTCCGGGTATTTCAAGGAAGATGCCACTAAGGCTCACACTCTATTTGGTCCAGTGCACAGTCAGCAGAAGCCAAAGGCAAGATCAGCTCCCGTATTACAGGATAACTCGGCCCTGTGGAGGCCGCCGTGTCCCCACAGGACCCTCCTCTAAACGTGCTGCTGTCTGGAATGTTCTCTAGACACGCTGTTCTGTCCCCGCAGGTAACAGGTTCCAGTGGAACTTTAAGGTAACTTTCTCAACTTGATTTCAGTGACTGCTTTTTCTCAGCCTGTGTTCAGTACCAAGAGGCATTGGTATTGTTGAGCCCTCTAAACTAAATTCATGGCTAAAAGTGTAGATCACTCCTGGACTATACTTTTTAACCTGCATTCAGGAGGGTCTTAGCTTTTCTTTTGGTGTTTGCTTTTTCGTTGGTTTATTTTGTGTCAGGGATTCCTGTAAGCAGGCTGACCTTGAACTTATTATGTAATTAAGGAGAACCTTAAACTTCTGACCCTCAAGTCTCTATTCTCCAAGGGCTGGGATCGTGTATGTGTGTGTGTGTGTGTGTGTGTGTGTGTGTGTGTGTGTGTGTGTGTGCCACCCTGCCTGGCTCACTCCAGGTGCTTCAACTTGAAAGGAGACACAGAGAGGACATCCCCACCAGCATGGTGTTCCTCCAGTATCTAGCGTTGCTTCCCTGCTTCCGGTGACCTGTCCTTCCATTACAGATTTCTGCTTAACTTCCACCACCCTGGAGAGAGGACGGTAGCAAAAGCCTGGCACTAAGCCTGGAGGCAAGGCCCAGTGGGTTTGGAATGCTGGCCGGGTGCTCCGCAGACCTAAGCCACCCCTCAGTGCCCTGGGGCAGTCGAGGCCTCAGCCTCACAACCATGTGGGAAGTGTGGGGGAAGCTATTCACCCCCTCCCCCATCCTTGCAAAGATCAAAGACAGTCTAGAAAGTCAGACATGTTTATTGAGCATGTTCTTACCGAAAGCTTGAGTGGGCCAGGCCACAAAACCTCAGCACAGCAGATGGTATCCTCGGCAGGTGACAGGCAAGGTGACGGACGGGCAGGGTTTCCAGCTGTGTTCCAGGGCTACCCAGGCCTGCCTGGAGCCAGCCTCCACCCTTGGGTGAGCTCACCTGCAGAAAGCTGAGATTCTTTGAGGGACATTCGTGAAGGTAGCACTGGGGCTGGGTGTGGATGAACTCTGTGTTAGAGGCAGCGGCTAACTACCTAATCTGTCTTCTTGGGAGCATGCCTAGTTGTGTTTTCTCGAGCTGCCTTTTTAGTACGGAAACTTCCACACGTGTTTCACAAGATAATAGTAGCAAGAACCCATTTCGTCGGAGCCCAGCTTTGACAACCATCTGCCACCCCCCTCATTCCTTCTCTCCATTCCCCACCACCTTTCCCATCCTCACACCATGAAAAGCTCTTGTTTAACTTTTTAAAAACGGGTTTTAGCTTTTAGAACCATTTTGCATTCCCCGCAAAATTGAATACAAAGCATATAGATTTCCAGACACATTTCCACAACACAGTCCAGCCTCCGTGTTCTCAACACCCCACCCCAGAGGGCCACGGCACTGTCACCCAAAGCCGGTGGTTTACAGTTGAGTTCACTTTACGGGTCTGGACAAATGTGTGCAGCAGTGAGTCCTTTTGTCTCTAAATACTACAGTGGGCACTGGAGACAGCTGCCGCAGCCATCACACGTCTCCTGATAAAACACAAGGTCACAACACTCCTGAACTTGCTCCTGAACCTCAGTCTCATCGGGCCTTGGAGCTTGCAGATAGGGCATGTGGGGAACAGAAGGCTGGGCTCAAAATCACAGGGTCGTGTCTGCTCAGTTCACAGGACGGAAGACTCAGGTTTCCTCTTGTCAGCATTTTTGGTATTTTTAAAAAAAATTAAGGATGTGTCTTTGTCTTCTCTAAAATTTTGGATTGAAACTTCAGCCTGTTGTGACAGTACTGAGAATGGAGGCCTTTAGGGGTTTCCTCACCCCCACAAAGGGGCCTGGTAGAAGGACTTCGTCCCTTTGTGTTCTGAGTTTGCCATGTGATATCACAAGCCTCCTGGAGGATGCAGCCTTTAGGTACCATCTTAGATGCAGGGCTACCTTCACCAGGCATTAAACTGGCTGGATTTCCATCTGGGAAGAAACACATTGTGTCCTTTATAAATTGCCCAGCCTCGGTTCTTTTGTTATATCAGCACCACATGGACCAAGCTAGACTAAAATGACCCGAGAGACTTAGATACCAAATGCCCTTGCGGGTAGGGAGAGAAGTTCCCATCTTCTCTTCTGTTCTGTTTTGAGACAGGGTCTCACTATGTAGTCCAGGCTGACCTCAAACTTTCAGTGATCCTCCTGCCTCAGCACCAGAGGCCTGTACTGCCATACCCAGATGCTGAAATTTAGACCTTGATTTAAAAAAATTGCCTACAGAAATAAATATTAGTGGAGATTGAGCATCAGATAGCAACAGAAAACTGCTGTTTGTTTACAGGCACTGTAACAATTGTCGCTCCTAATTGGTATTTCCTTATTTTTTAGTTTAATAGTGTGTGTTATGGTATATGTGCATGCATGTTCATTCACACACAGTGTGCGACTGTGGAGCCCGAGGTTGATGTCAGATGTCCTCCTCAATTACACCTACCCTTGGTTTTTGAGACAGAGTCTCTCTCTTGAAGAACCTTCAGCTCACTGATTTTGCTGACCAGCTGGCCCACAAGCCCCAGGGATGTGCTCGCCTCTGCACCCACGGTACTGGGGTTGCAGACACTCTCAGTCCCACCAGGTTCTCACGCTTATGTTTCAGACCCTTGCTGACTAAGCCACCTCCGACGTCCGACGTTGTGACGGTGGACAGACCTTCCAACGACTATTGCAATGCTCTGTGCATAGTCTCGGCTCCACCACTCAAGGACTCATTGCTGTTAATTAATTCATTATTGAGGTAGCAACGGCCTCAGTATTCCCATCTGCAAAATGTGTTGAGGGATGTCATCTGCCATTCCCCCTTCTAGCCTCAGCTCCTTGACAGGCTCAGTTCCAAGGGCATGTCTCCCCTTCTCCATACAGACCCCAGGCTCAGGCTGATGGATGACCTCATGCTTTAGGCACACCAGGCTTCTATTTACGTATCCCAGTAACTTCTTTATTTTTAGAGACAACATTATCGATTTCCATTTAGCTTGTAGGCCACTCTGCGATTCTTATCTTCCTTTGCCAGAGGAGCTGGCCCCTGCTCAGCCACGATCCAGAGAACAGCACTCTTCCGTATTAAATGTCTTTTTGATTCTTTTCTCTGTGCTTTTTTTTTCCTCTGTGGAGGTTATTTTGCTAATTAACCCCATTTATTATTTATCACTCAAACAGCTATGGTCACTCCCACTCAAGACAGGAAAATGAATGCCAATTCTAATTCCACAGAGTTTGCCCAGCTTTGCAAAGTGCCTGTACACATCAGTCACCCTAGACAGGCTGACAAGACAGGCACTCATGTTCCCACCCCGCAGGCTGAGTAATTGGGGTTATGAGGGAGGGAAAGGAAAGCTCGGCTGGGAATGACTAAGCACCATCACCTGCATGACCCTGGCTGGGCAGGTCTGCATCCCACCAGGCTGTGGAAACTGCTCTCACATCTAGATCTGTCTAGGACCTCTCTCCTCTAGCCTTGTAGAGTCTGTGTGAGCATTATTCCTGGCCCATTTTACTCCATAATGCAATCCAGCCTGGATGGGAGCAGAAACAGCCCTATCCAAAGGTGGACAACAGGAAGTGCTTGGTGATCTATAGTGTACCCTAATAAAATTTGCCCGGAGATCAGAGAGACAAAGGAACAAGCCACGTCTTACCTCTAGGACTCCTCAGCCTGAAAAAGCTTTAGTTCCTGTCTCCTCACGCCTTACATACCTTTCTCCGCCCACCATATTACTTACTTCCTGTTGCTGGGATAAAGGCATGTGACTTCCATTAAAGGTATGAGATCTCTCATGCTGGGATTAAAGGTGTGTGTCACCACTGCCTGGCTCTGTTTCTCTCCTAGACTGAGTCCATCTCATGTAATCCAGGGTGGCTTTGAACTCACAGAGATCCAGACAGCTCTCTGCCTCCTGAGTGCTAGGATTAAAGGTGTATGCCACCACTGCCTGGCCTTTATGTTTAATCTAGTAGCTTGTTCTGTCCTCTGGTTTTCAGGCAAATTTTATTAGGGTTCATAATACATCACCAGAGAAGCACCATGTTGGACCTGCGCTGGTCCACTTAGTTACCGTGGCCCTCTCCAGTACCCGAGGACACACACAAGGTCACATCGGTTCTTTTTGTTAAGTGACTGTCCCCGTTGTGTGACGGAACGCCTGACAAAGAGAGGGTTTAGTCTGGCTCATAGTGCACGGGCGCTGCCCATCATGATGGGGACATCAGGGAAGAGGGGGCGTGAAGCTGCTGGTCACAGTGCATCTGCAGGTGGGAACCAGAGAGAGATGGATGCTGGTGATCAACCAGCTTTCTGCTTTCCAGTGCAGGACCCTAGCCGGTGGCACGGAGCTCCCCAAGATTAAGGTTTCTAAACCACAACCCCCCTCACAGACATGCCTAGAGCGTCATCTCCTATGTGACTCTCAGTCCCCTTAAGGTGACAGTATTCCCCGTCATCTTCCTAGTATGCCCATGACTCTGGTTCCAAGCTTCACCTGTCTCATGGGCACAACGCCCATCACCTCTGTTGCTTTGGTCTTGTCGCCACCTTTTGTCTCTTCTAGAACGCAGGTCCTCACCACTGCCTGAGAGCTAAACTCAAGAGACTGCCTGGGCTACTGCAGAACCTGGGTTTCTCTGCCGCTTTCTCTCGTGGGTCATTGAGACATTGGCCCTGCCTGGCATGTTGGATCTTCCACTGCAGCCACACCAAACCCTCAAGGAGGCCAAGTTCCATATCAGCCTCCCCAATTGTTCTTCCTTAGAAAAAAAAAAAAAGACGATTGATTGATTGATTGATTGATTGATTGATTGGGTTTTCAAGACAGGGTTTCTCTGTGCAGCCCTGGCTCTCCTGGAACTCACTCTGTCGACCAGGCTGGTCTTAAACTCACAAAGCTCCACCTGTCTCTGCCTCCCAAGTACTGGGATTAAAGGCATATGCCACCACCGCCCAGCTAAAAAAGACCATTTTACTGTATTTTAATTCATTTATTTTGTGTCTGTCTGTATGTGGACACACCCACACCATGACACACAGGCAAGGTCAGAGGACACCTGGGGTGTTGGTTTTCTCCTTCCACCGTGTGGGTTCAGGGCATTGAACCCATGTCATCAAGTTTGGTGGCAGGTGCCATGATCTGCTGAGCCACTCCCTCCCACTCACGTGTGACTCTCAGTCCCCTTAAGGTGACAGTATTCCCCGTCATCTTCCTAGTATGCCCATGACTCTGGTTCCAAGCTTCACCTGTCTCATGGGCACAACGCCCATCACCTCTGTTGCTTTGGTCTTGTCGCTTGTGTGTGTGTGTGTGTGTGTGTGTGTGTGTGTGTGTGTGTGTGCGCAGATGCACATGTATGTGAGGATACATGAGCAGCCATGTGTTCATGCATGTGGAGATCATAGGACAAGCCTAGGTGTCATTCTTAGGTGTCATCTGTATTGTTTCTGAGGCAGGGTTCCTCACTGGCCTGGAGTTCACCAAACTAGGCTAAGAGGTTGACCAGAAGGCTTCAGGCACCTCTGACACTAGGATTATAAGTAGGTCCCCATTCCTGGCTTCCTTTTTCCCCATTCCTGGCTTCCTTTTTCCCATGAATTCTCGGGCTAAAACTGAAGACCTTGTGCTTACACTATAACCCCTTACTGACTGAGGCATGTTCCCGGTCTCCACTCCACCCCACCCTCACCCCAGGCTTTTTAAGATCAAGTATTGCAGCATCTCACTGTTACTTTCAACCAGAGCATCTCAGCAGGGGATTCCATGGTTTCAGAGCTTAACTTGAGCCTCAGAACAGAGCTGACTGTCCTGCTGACTTGGCGGGAGTGGCGCATTGGCACCCGTGCAGACTTTCCTGGCAGCTGACCTCAGGTGACACCATTACCACGCAGGATACCAATGATTACTCGGAAGCCTTAAGAGGGAGGCAGCTGTTTCTCTTTTTCCGATTGTCCCCGGAGTTTTCTTCTCTTCTGCAAACTCTACTCTGTGCCTGGTGTGGTGCTGTGCACATTAAGATGCATGAAAGAGCCCCTCTCTGCTATCCGAAGGCCCTGGTGTGCCTTCTTGGCACAGCAATGAGCCTGCACCTTGTATTTCCCAGGAGAGCCTTGCCTGTCTACAGACAGACACATTGCTGAGCACTTGGAAAACCATCTCCTGCTCTGAGTCTCATCTGTTTGCTGTGTTTATTCTGTTCTAAGAACATGCCAGTTAGACTGCATGCTTTTTCTAAGGTGTGGGAGTGCATACTTATAACCCCGGCATTTTCAATTAGATGCAGGAGGACCTCCAGTTGCAGCTGGCCTCAACTATATAGTAAGAATTTGTCTCAAAAAAAAAAAATCTGGGGATATAGCCTAGCATGCTTCTCCTGCTGCTCCTGGCACACTATCCCAGCTGTGACTCCAGTCACACCAACACAGTCTCACCTCAGGGTCTTTGGCTGGCTATCCTTGCTCCCAATTCTCTTTATCCTGACACCTGAATGGCCAAACCTCATCTCCTCAAAGCCTTGCTGCCAATACGACCTTATCGATAAGGCCCTCCTCAATTCTTGTGTATACTGTGTGTGTCTTCATGTGTGTGCAGGTGCATGCATGTGCTTGTGTAGAGGCCAGAGGTCAACCATGGGTGGTACCATTTCTCAGGAGCCATCCACCTTCGTTTTTTAGACAGGGTCTCTAATTTGGCCTGGAAGTCACCAATTAAACTAGGCTGGCTGGCCAGTGAGTCCCAGGGATCCACCTGTTTTCAACTCTTACACTCCAGCACTTGAATTGCAAATAGATGCCACCACAACCAGCTTTTTATGGATTCTGGGAATCAAACTCAGACCCCGTGCTTGCAAGTCGACCACTTGACCAACTGAGCTCACCTGGGGATTTTTCTGCATCACTTCCTAGGGTTAGGAAAGGAGGTGAGCAACTTGGAGGCAGGTAACTGACTTCTAAGAATAGATGAGTGGGATCATGAACTAGAAGGAGACAGCTGTGACAAGACACCATGACCAAGGCAACTTGTAAAAGAAAGTATTTAATTGGGTTTATGGCTTCAGAGGGTCAGAGTCCATGATGGCAGAGTGGAGGCATGGCGGCAGGATCAGCTGAGAGCACACATCTCAATCAGCAGGTAGATGATGGAGAAAGGCACACTGGGAATGGTGTTAGTCTTTTGAAATGTCAAAGCCTGACCCCAGTGCTACACTTCCTCCAACAAGGCCACACCTCCTCCAAAAAGGCCACATCTACCCCAACAAGGCCACACCTCCTCCAACAAGGCCATAGTCCCTAATCCTTCCCAAACAGTTCTACCAACTTAGGACCAACATATGAGTCTATGAGGGCTATTCTCATTCAAACCACCACAACCTTGATCAAGTGAATCCCCCTGTGCTGTGAAGTTCCTGGAGAGATTTGTGGAAACTGAGTTCCTTTTGGAATATCCTCTCTAGGGGAGACTGGGGGAGTCCAGGAAAAGCCTCTACCTATATATCTGTATCTTCAAGTGCCTAGTGCAAAGTATGCAGCATACCAAGCCCTCATACTTTAAGGGAGCATGTCCTAAAAGCCTCCATTCGGTAAATGTGAAGAGATAGAACATTCTAGAATGTTGTCTGGGTTTATGACTTCAGCAAGATAGAAGAGGGTACTATTCAACAAGATAAAGAATGTTTAGTGTGATGGTTAATTTTGATTGTTAACACAATGAGACTTAGAACCACTATGGAATCATACTTCTGGGTGTGTCTATGAAGGTGTTTCCAGAGAGCTTTAACTGAGGAGGGACAGCCATTCTGAATGTGGGTGGCACCCTCTGTGGGCTGGGGTTCTGCCCTGAATAAAAAGGAGAAAGGGGGCTGAGCACTAGCATTTGTCTCTCTGTGTCCTGACTTTAGATGCCATGTGACCAGCCTCTTCTTACTCCTGATGCCATGACATCCCACCGCAATGGACTGACTGATCGGCCAAACTGTGAGCCACAATGGATGTTCCCTCCCTTAACTTGCCCCTTGTCAGGCATCTGCTCACGGCACCGAGGAACGTGACTAAAACACTGGTTAAAGGAAGTCACATGCACAGAGTGCAAGCTTAGCTTCCCAGCAGCGAAGGCAAGAAGGAATAAAGAGAAACATCCCTGTCTCACAGTCAGCCTCCCGACAGGAAGTGCACCCGGGCACCATGGAAACCGAACTCACTCAGAAAGGACCACACACCAAGAAACAGACGCCATCTTTAGCTGTTGTTTTATAGGGGTGCAGAGGCAGTCTTTGATGGCTCTGTATTTTGACCTCTGACAGGAGCCTAGAGCAGGACATTAAATCACAGCTCTGCAGAAAGAAGCCAGCGTCACTGCCCCCGGGGATGTCACTTGAGAAAGCTTTGAGCTCTGCATCCAGAGAAGAGAGAGATGGGATGCAAATGGAAGGAATTTACACTAATTAATACATTTTATAAACTCAAAATGAGGAGTTCAGGACCTTGGTGTGCAAATTAGTGCCCCAGGACAATTACAGAGGAAAAGAAGGGAAGGCCCCAATTCCATCAAATACCATTAACAACATGTCAAATAACATAGACATTTGTTTTTTAAATGTTGAAGCAATTAGAATCCATTGTAGGTTTTTTTTCATCGCTTATTTTTATCTGATTGCTAAAACAAATTAGATTTTTAATAGAAATTAGAGAAATTTCAGATAAATAGAAACAACCACCAAAACTAAGATATCCAAATGCCTGGCGTGGTAGTTCATACCCGTTAGTACTTGGGAGGTGAGAGTTAGGAGGGTCAGGAGTCCAAAGCCAGCCTGAGCTACATGAGGCCTTGTCTCAAAACAAGAGTGCTTGCCGCCAAGCCTGACACCTGGGTTCATCCTAGGGACTCACACAGTGGAAGGAGAGAACAGATTCCAGAAAATTCTCTACTGGCCACTACTAACCAGGAAGCAGCCTGGACAAGTTTCCAGGGTGGACTCATCCCTGGCAACTGTGCCCCTGGAATGTGGCCTCCAGCATCCTTTCTCTTCCCTGCAACACGCCATGGCTACAACAGGACTTCTTCCATTAAGAGACAAAGGTATTTCCTAGCCCTTGAATCACCACTGACCGCATGACTTCTGTCCATCAATGGAGAGGGTAGGTGTTGAAGAGTATTATTTTAAGATGTGTCACTTTTGTTTATGTTGCATTTGTTTAACTCTGTGAAGCTGTGTTACTGTACCTGTCTAATACACCTGATGGTCTAATAAAGAACTGGCCAATAGCAAGGCAGGAGAAAGGATAGGCGGGGCTGGCAGGAAGAGAGAATATACAGAGGGAGAAATCTAGGAGGATGGAAGAAGGAACCAGAGAAGGAGGAGGACATCAGAGGCTAGCCACCCAGCTACACAGCAAGCCATGGAATAAGAATAATATTTACAGAAGTAAGAGAATGGGAAAAGCCCAGAGGCAAAAAGAAGACAGGTTAATTTAAAATTAAGAAAAGCTGTCTAGAAACTAAGCCAAGCGGAGGCCGGGCATTCATAAGTAATAATAAGCCTCTGTGTGTGAGTTTATTTGGGAGATGGGTAGTGGGCCCCCCAAAAAAGAGTAAACAACAACAACAACAACAGGTATTCGTGGCAGCCTGGGAGTCAGAACCATCTGGGCTGGCCTGTTGGGTGATGGGAAGCCAGCATCCCATCTAACCACTGGAAGCACACACATACCAGCCAAGCCCAATCAAGACCAAAGAACCCAAATCAGTCACTTACAAAACCAAGATCCAAATAGGAAGCAGCTGTGAGCTGTGTCAGTACGCTATGGGGTGGTTTGTTACCTGGGGAAAGCCATCTGAAGCCTGGCCAGGCATCTGTGGAATTAGCACAGCACGTGTGCAACTTTCAGATTCTGAGTGTCATGCTGAAAAGACCGGCCGAGCCACACAAGGCAGGCAGCTGCGTTTGTTTCCACAGACGCCCTCAGTTGTCAGCGTAGTGCCAGGCACCGGCCAGTGGGGCCTAAATGACAGTGATGACATTTAAATGCGTCCTATGTTCCCTGTAGAATGCGTCCTATGTGCCCTGTAGAATGCTTCCTATGTGCCCTGTAGAATGCGTCCTATGTACCCGGCATTAGACTATGTACTTTTATATTCATTTATATTATTCTGCAAGAAGCACAATAGTGTGTTTTCTTCTGCGTCCTGTTCTCAAAGATATCTCCACCAAATTCTGGCACATACGAACATGCTACCTTATATGGCAAAGGAGATTTTGAAGAAGCAACTGAATTTAAGCCCTTAAACCAGAGAGGTTAGGGGGCTAGAGAGATGGCTCAGCAGTTAAGAGCATCGGCTGCTCTTCCGGAGGATCTGAGTTTGATTCCCAGCACCCACACGGTGGCTCACAACTGCCTGTAACTCCAGTTCCAAATGATCTGAAGCCTTTTTCTAGCCTCCAAGGGCACCAGGCATGGACATGGTGCACAGACATACATGCAGGCCAAACATCCATACACACACAAAAAAAAAATCTTAAAAAAATAGAGATTAATTAGCAAGTACAGCCAATGTCGTCACAGGAGTCCCTGTGTCAGCAGATCCAAAGAAAGGAAGGAGACATGGCTGGAAATGAGTTGGAGTGGCAGGCTTTGACGATGAAGAAGGCGCCACAAGTCAAGGAATGCAGGCAGCCTCTAGAAACTGAAAAGGGGAGGAAACGGATTCTCCCATGCTTGAAGGAGGACTCAGCCATGCCAATACCCTGAACTGACTCGAAAATCCCAGAGGTGGATGAAAAAAATCTGTCATCTAAAGACACTAAATCACTGTAATATTAGTCACACATGAACACAGTTTTAACCACTACTGTCCCTTACAGAGTCAATCTTTCTGTCATAGTTTCTATTTCAGTTTGTCAGAAACTGAGGCTCAGACAGATGGTGGCACAGCCAATCTGATTAGCACTGGTCCCCAGTGCACTGCCTCCCACTGGGACCTGGATTCCAGCCCAGCCAGGGACATCGCTATAAAATGGAATGAGGAGTTGGATCTGATGACTTTGGAGGATCCTTCCCATGCTGGCTTTCTGTAATTTATTAAACATAGAATCAGCATCTTTCCGTGCTTAAGTTCCCAAGCTCATAAGAGGTCTGCCCTGGCTAGTCTTTATTGTCAACTTGATAAAACCCACAGTCAACTAGGTAGAGGGAATCTCAACTGAATATTGCCATCACCAGATTGGGGTATGGGTATTACTGTGTGGGAGGCATTGTCCTGATTGCCGATTGACGTAGGGGGTCCCACTCCACTATGGGCGGCACCAATCCTAGGCAGGTGGGCCTGAATGGGGTAAGAAAGCTAGCCAAGCATGAGCCAGTAAGCAGAACTCCTCCACGGTTTCTGTTTCAGTTCCTGGTTGAATTCTGCCCTGACTTCCTTTCCCTCAGTCATGATGAACTATGACCTGTAAGTATAAGCTGAAATAAACCCTTTCCACCTTGAACTGGTTTTGTTCATGGTGTTTATTACGGCAAAAGAAAAGAAAACTAGGAACAAGGTCCAGGCGGGACTCTGAGGGCTTGGCTGTGCCTGCAAAATGACTGGGAAGAAATCTCCAGAAAAACAATGTGAACCACACAATACTGAGTCTTTTCAAAATTCTAGTGAACAGTGCCACAGCCCCCCAAAATCCACACGCTAATCCTTGGGGTCACTTTCCTACCAGCCTGTGTGTAACTGTCATGGTTGCCCTGGATTTGGCCCCACCATGGTAGCTAGGATGGGCTGTGATTGGTCCATGCTTCTCAATGTAGTCTCACCCTCGCCACCGGTGACTGAGTCAGTCAGGTATGGTAAGAATGATGGCGAGGACTTTTCTCAGAGATTGGAGCAAGACATTCTTATGCTGAAGAGCAAAAGAGAGAAAAATTCTCCTAAACTTAACTGTGTCCATAATCGTACTATTCCTGAAGTTTAATCTACATTTGAATTCTTGCTAATAAATCCCTTTGTGGTTTAAGGCAATTTGCCTTTAAAATTTTTGCTTTTAACTTGTAAAAGATTGCAACTACCCTAAGAGGCCCTTCTTTTCCCTTGGCTGTAAGCCATCGCCCTGACAAGAAACAGCTTCAGGGACAGAGGGCTTGTGTTGGCTCATGGTTCGTAGGGATACAGTCCATCATGGTGGGGGGAGGCAGGAGGTAGGATAGTGGGATTGGCAGACAGTCAGGAAACAGAGAACAGACAGGAAGTGGGGCCAGGCTAAGGCACCTCAAGGCCCACCCCCAGTGGCCCACTTCCTCAGTGAGGCTCTACCAGTAGACATGCCTCAGCTGGAACTCCTACCTGGCATTTACATATGGGGGCAGCCAGAATCTCAGGGTCCTAGACACCTCTCAGGGGACCTGGGAGGCCTGTGTTTCTGCCACTTGAACCCTGAGTAATAAAAGTCCGAAGACAGAGGATCTAGCTTACTGTCCAGACCTAGGTGAAGCCCTGAGGGCTGCAGTGATGAGCAAGGACACTCACTATCACTGACCATCATCAAGCAGAGGCTGGACCAACCCCACTGAAGGAAGGGCCACAGTAAGGAGACCTGCCTTCTAGTCCCAGGTCCTCCACTGAAAGGCTCTAAGATCTTGGCTAGCTGGCTTACTTTCTCTGGACCTTATCATCCTTATCTGTAAAATGGGTTTAAGCTGAATTAGGCATTTTGAACCTGGAATTCCTGTAGGCATTTCTAATGGTCATAGATTTTTTAAAAAAAAAAATATGTACAGGTATTTTGTCTGCATGTATATTTGTGTACCACGTGTCTACCTGGTGCCTGAGAAGGCCAGAAGAGTGCACTGGATTCCCTGGGACTGGAGTTACAGATGGCTATGAGGTTCCATGTGGGTGCTGGGAATCGAAGCCTGGTCCTCTGGAAGAGCAGTCAGCAGGCTCTTACCTGCTGAGCCATCTCTCCAGCCCCTAAGCACGAAGTATTAGTGAGACTGTCCAGAGCATCTATTACATTATCAAAGGAGCGGTGACAAAAATTTTGTTTAGAGCTCCAGGTTTAGAGGCTGGGGAGGTGGCCCAGCGTGTAAGGATGTTTGCGGCGTAGGTGTGAGGGCTTGAGTGCAGATCCACAGCAGCCACAGAAAGACTGTGCATGGCGGTGCACTCCTGTGACTCCAACGCTGTGGAGCTGGAGACAGGAAGATCCTCGGTGCTCACTGGCCAGACAGTCGGTCTAGCTGAAATGGTGAGGTACGGGTTAGTGAGAGACCCATGTTAAAAAATAAAGGGGAAAGCAATAGGGGAAGACTCTGTCAACCAGGCAAGCAGACCTTCACTCACAAGTGCATATATACAGGGATAACACACACACACACACACACACACACACACACACACACACACACACACGCGCGCGCGCGCGCGGGGGGGGGGGGGGGGGGGGGGGGGGGGGAGGGAGGGAGGAGGAGAGAGAGAGAACTATAGCCCTAAGGTTTTTCAAAGAATCTTCTCAGAATCGGCCACCTGTGTTTCCACATGATTTGCTGTAGTGGGATCCTCATAAGGATTGCATTCCAATGGAACCAACCACAGAAGCTCCAACTCCCCCAAACTCAAGTGTCGATACATTCAGAACTGTGCCAAAACTGAGACCACACATTCTGCTGTGGGCAGGAATTCCTAGGTGTGGTGACATTCGAGAGCCACCGAACCTGACAAGAAGAAACAAAGAGAGGGTGCTTCGACTCTTCCCCCGAAAACAAGCATCCCCTATGCCCCAGCCAAATGCCACCCTGTGGAGGAGGCACATGTCCTTCCCAGGGCATGCACAGGGCTGGTAGGGCAGAGGGGCAGCAACCCATTCTTCCGGGAAGAGGCTGGGATAGGGCATGGTGAGTGTCCTCTGCAGAGGAGGGTGTGGAGAGGCAGGGAGGCACAGAGGTTGGGGGAGGGGTTGCTGGGAGACTGAGGAGCAGGGAACACAGAGAGGGTGATGATGGGGTTGGCAAGCAGGGGTGGTTATAGTGTGACTATGAACTAGTCCTCATATATTGAATGCTTAATTCCAAGTGCTATTTGGGGGGCTTAGTAGAAACTCTGGAAGGTGGAGCCTCGCTGAAGAAAGTAGGTTCCCAAGGCATGCCTGAGAAGGTGACACCTGGTTCCCAGTCCCTTCCTGCCTATGTCCTGATTGCCATGACCAGCTGCCTCTGCATATCCCCAGCACCATGATGTTCTGCCCAAGTGCATGGGGCCAGACAACTACGGACTCACCCCTCTGAAATTGTTCCTAAAGAACAAAGAAATCTGGTATTCCTTCAGTTGTTTCTGTGGGGCATTTTGTCACAGAGGTGAGAAAGGTACCTCGGATAGCACGTGAGGTGAGGGAGAAGCCAGGGCTGAGTGTTCAGGACTTTCTGAGCTTCCAGGAGGGCCTGGAGCCCGTGTTGCAGGCGGGGTGAAGGGCAGATGCACACAGGTAGCATTGCCAACCAAGCTGTCGGGGCAAACAGCCCTGGACCTCAAGGAAAAAGGGCAGCCTGGCAGGGGCAGTGATGGCGTGGCTCCAGCCCTCCCACGCGTTTCCTACTCCTCTGCCCAGAGCTCTAGCTCCAGGAAACAAAGACTTCTGTGCAGAGAAGCCAAGCTCACGCTGTCCCAGGGTGGCTCACTAGGTTAAATAAGGTAGCCTGGGAGAAATCAACGCTAATTAACCTCTTCTTCGTGAACTAGTTATCTCCCGCTGTAGAATGGTTTCAAACAGCACACAGAGACCACCCCACCTTCCCTGGGGTGGGGGGTCTAGAGCTACTTACCTGAGCGCTAGTAGCTCCAGGACTCTGGTACAGTTGAAACCGAATGTCAACTGAGATACAATCACCCCCAAGCCTAGGCCAAGACGTCTTAGATGCTCACTATTCACCTCCTAGCTTTGGCAAGAGGCCTCAGTGTATCCCCCACATGGCCTTCTCCATGGGGCTGTTTGAGGATCCTCAAATCCACGGCTGATTTCCTCAGGTGACCTAAGAAAGTAAGAATGAGGCCACCTTTGTGCTCTGCCCTGGATTCCACACAGTGCCAAATTTTCCACACTGTATTTACTGTGAGTGTCGTGTCCAATCCACAAGTAGAAGAGGGGGATTCTCATCTCTACTTTGAGGGGGAAGTATCATAGAATATTTTATGACTCTGGAAACCACCATGAATTCATCTAGAGCAGTAACGTTAAGAGTATTCTCAGACCGCCAAGGAGGGGGTGGGGCATGCCAATCTGAGTGGCCTGTGCTGCCACCTGTGACCATGGTGACATCTGAGCCTGGTCTACTGCCAGGGACCATGTCTGAGTCTTTGGTCCTATCACAGTAGGGGGTCTGTGATGTCCATGACCTGTGGTGCCACCAAAGGCCACATAGATGCCCAGTGTTTAGGCCACATCCTATGGCCATGTTGGCATCTGAGGGCCATGTTACCACTGGGGCCATGGTCATCTGGGCCAGGGCAGCTGCTGAGGGCCATGTTTGGGTCCATGGCCCTACAGCAGCCACAGTCTGTGTTGATGTCCATGACTCCAGATACCATCAAAGGCAATGCCAATGCCAGGGGTCAGGGCCGTGACCTGTGACCATGTTGGTGTCCACGGGCTTCAGTGCCATGGGGGCCATGCCAATCTGAGTGGCCTGTGCAGCCACATGGGGCTGGGCCTGGGCTGCCGCTGTGGGCTGTGTCTGGGTCCGTGGCCCAACAGCAGTCAGGGTCTGGGCTGATGTCCATGGCTCATGTTACCACAGGGGTCATAGGTACCATGTATGTTGATGTCAGAGGGCCATGCTGAGACAGCCCTGACCCTCACTGGCCCTGGACTCTGCAGCAGGAGAGCTGGTGCTGATTCCCCAAGGGAGAGCTGACCCCAGCACTCAGGAGAGATGGCCCCACCCCTCCCCACAGGCATGGGAGAGCTGGCCCTGCCTCTTGCCTAAGGGAGTGGTCTCAATGACCCAGACTGACCAGCTGAGCAACCACCCAGACCCACATCCAGTCGCACCCTAACAGCTGCCCCATCTATAACCTGCTGGAGTGTGCAAAGGGATTGGTCCTGTGGAACAATGACCGCAGGATCTCCATGACTGGGGCAGTAACAGGATATCAGAGAGGAGTTTTGATGAGGGCCCAGTGCTGATGGTGAGCCAGAAACCAGAGGCCTTGAACCAGACCAGTGACTTATTGCAATGAACACTTCGGGTGGAACTGGACTGGACAAAAGAGGTGTACTAAGTGACACACCACAGCTCCCGACCGCACTAGGATGCATGCAGAGGTGTGGGAAAGATGGAGGAGCGAGGCGGATTTTTTGTCTGTTCAGTTTGATTTGGTTTTAATTAATTTGGGGGAGGGGCATACTGCAGGGGTGAAAGGCAGATATGGAGGGACTGGGAGGTGAGTGTATGATTTGAAATTTCCAAAGAATCAATAAATAATTGTGTTTAAAATAATTTTAAAAAAAGAAACGAAAAACAAAAACAAACAAACAAAAGCATATTCTCAGGTGTGACAGTCCACATAGGAATGTATCACCTAGGGATACTTGGAAGAGGGTTTCTAGGCCCACCCCAGCATCATGCTGCCTCCCAGAATGCACATTTGGTAAGTTTTTCAAAGTAGTCAAATGCAGATTATTAGAAAAGGAAAGGAAAGGAAAGGAAAGGAAAGGAAAGGAAAGGAAAGGAAGGAAAGGAAAAGAAAGGAAAGGAAGAAAAGGAAACGAAAAAAGAAAAGAAAAGAAAAGAAAAGAAAAGAAAAGAAAAGAAAAAAAAAAAAAAAAAAAAACAAAAAGAGATTCATGTTCAGGTCAGAGCCCGGAGGTGCAGGAAAGGCGAGCCATAGCAGAAAGGGGATGAAACTCTTCTACAGCCAGACCCTGGTGATGGCTCAGTTGGTAAAGGGCTGGCCACTGGAGCTGGAGGACCTGAGTTCAGATCCCCAGCACCCACGTAGGAGCTGGCATTGTCGCACACATGTGTAACCCCAGCACTGGAGAGTAGGGACGGTTCCTGGGTGCTCACTGGACAGTCAGTCTAGCCAAAATGAGAAGCTCCCGGCCTGCTTCAAAAAAACAAGGTAGAGTCAGGCATGGTGGCTCACACCTTTAATCCTAGCACTTGGGAGGCAGAAGAAGCAAGTGGGTTTCTGTGAGTTTCTGTGAGACCAGCCTGGTCTACAGAGTGTTCCAGGACAGCCAGAGCTACACAGTGAGATCCTGTCTCAATTAACAAAAACCAACAACAACAAAAAACAAGGTAGAAAGGGATAGAAGCAGGCACCTGGTGTTGACCATTAGCCTCTGATGTACACACACACACACACACACACACACACACACACACACACACACTGCTCACATGCATGCATATAAACAAGCAATTCCTCTGAAATCAGCAGCAATTACCAATTACAATGGCAGTGTCCGAAATTCTGAATCAAATGGGGGGGGGGGGGGGAGCAAATGTATAAACTGATCAGGGACCAAAACAGGAATGAGTAGCACTTAGCTCAGAATCCATCCATGCTGGACCCATGATGGATATAGCCTGTCAGCAATCACAGCACCCTTCCCCACGCCTGGGCAGAGTCCCCAGGATTTCTGAATACAGCACAGCACAGAGCTTCGGTACCCACTCCCAGCTCACAGCAGACACAGGAAGGAACCCACCTGCTGTCCATGGTCCAAGGCCCCAGCCAGGAAGCGATCGCTCTGACACATGACACCACTGGAAAGAAAAGACTTCTCTAGCATGCCATAGGGAGGGCAGGGCACCAGAGTCATCCCTTCCATGCTTGGGTGGGACATCATGGGAAGCCAGGTGGGGCTTGGTGGGTGAGGGAGGCTCTTGTGTACACACATCCCCCTGGAGCCTTAGGTCTGATTCTCGTGTTGGGACACTTTGCTGACAGGCTCAGCACCAAGGATTATCTCGGCCTCTGCTGGGGAACAGAATTTAGGGGTGGCCCAGGAAGTGGCCTTCTGTTTAGTCCAGTGGCTCTCAGCCTTCCTAATGTTGTGACCCCTTAATACAGTTCCTCATGCCGTGGTGACCCCCAGCCATAAAATTATTTCGTCGCTACTTCATAACCTGTAATTTTGCTACTGTCATGAATCGTAATGTAAATATCTGATATGTGACCCCAAAGGGGTCACGACTCATAAGTTAAGAACCACTGGTTTAGTCTCTCTGAGTTCCAACCATTGTCTGAATTCCTCCTGATCCCTGTTTATGGGATGCTGTATTATGCTTGTCCCGGACAAGAGTTGTTAAGCAGCTGCTGGGGCCTCTCTGTTCTAAACTGAGCCACTATTGTCTCTTCCCATAAGGAACCATAACCCGGGTGGTTACAAAGCCCTGGCCCAGGCTGCAGTGCTGTTAGCCTGGAAAAGGGCAAAAAGTGTGCAGAGCTCTCAAACAGCATGGGGGGTGGGGGGCAAGTGGGCAGTACTACAGCAGCTATTGGTCCACTGGTCCATTGGCGCCCGCAACATGGCCATGTGTACCGTACATACAGTCCATTACCTTTGCTGGGGCATTAGGAACCAGACTGAAGAGGTTCCAGTGTGTGTGTGTGTGTGTGTGTGTGTGTGTGTGTGTGTGTGTGTGTG